>BCLK01000219.1:0-104946 GCA_001748405.1 Paraphoma sp. B47-9
AAAGTAGACCCTTATGAAACACACTCTCGTGTTCGTGAACGAAGCTTCAGAGATTCTTTCACATGAGTTTGTTACTGATATTCTTTGGATCAGACTATTGGCTTGATAGGTTTTGCTCAACGGTCTGAAGATCGAAATTGTTTTGGATTACTGCAAGGTACCTGGGTAGTGTTTGGTCAACTAAATCCGCCAAAAAAAATAAACAGTAAAGATCATATTGCCGTAGTTCGCCATGCCGAACAGGGCTAGTTAGTTTGCTCATTCGCAAATCGCTTCTTATCGTCTACTTTTCTACAAGAAGCGTTCACTCTCCGCCCAGTCACGCGCCCACTCCTCACCCTCGATAGCTCCAAAGAACTGCTGTCGTGGACGGCTCTTGACGATGAGAGCAAAATTTGCAACCTGTGGAAGCACAGCCTCATCAGGACAACCGCGTACCGCCCACTCTAGTGTTTCCAGTCCAAGCCGCGGGAATAACGTAGTTGCGTGTCCTTCCCACGCTCGGGCCCAATGGAGAACTCCATTCAGATTTCGAGATATGAGCGGTTCCCTGACTAGCTGTCGTTGTAGACAGAGGATTGTTCGCGATGGCTTGCGAGTGTGCATGTATGCAGCCAAGAGTTCAATAAATCGGACCGTGATTTGGTGACGATCCGAGCCATTTTCGAGACGCAACCATTTTCGATGGTGTCCACCTCTGTAGTCATTTACGGGCTCAACATCCATGGATTCAAAATATGCGGGAGGCCAGTCGTGTGGTCCACAATCGCTGGAACGGCCTGAGTGTTTTTCTAGTAGCATGGCAGCGTGCTGAAAGTTGCTTCGGTGAACCTCAAGCTCATGGTGGTTTGGTAGTACTGTGGGCACGACGATATCCATGTTGATGACCACGCGCAAAGGCTCGTTCTTGAGGTATCGGAGTCGCTCGTAGAAAATGGCCTTGCTTTCTGCATTGGCGAGACGACTAGTGCAAGAGATGGCGGTGCCGGGATTTTTGACAATTAGGGTCATGCTCGGAGTAAGACTTGGTATTTTTTCGTCGCGTGAGCGAGTGTGGTAGACGTAGTGTCGAGTGCTAAATGGAATCCGTTCATACACCATGAGTCGCAGCTCTTTCGGCAGATCCAGGAAGCGAAAGGGAGTATTGCTAGTCATTGCGAACGTGTCAGCAGCCGTCTCGTGATCGAGGTAGTCACTAAGATGGACATGGAAAAGTTGCTGAGTGTGGGAAAGTTGGGGCACATAGAGCGGGTGGAGGGGAAGGGAGCGCTATGCCCAATTCGCGTTGGCCGCTTCCACTTCGGCTCGGATGTTGGGCACAAGAAGACTCGCACCAGCTTCTCACCATACACTTTGAACTTGACATCGCATTTGATGATCAAAAATCTCAGTCACCCTCGAACTTTCATGCTCACAGCAAGTGACATGGTGCACAAGAGTTTTATCGCCGGTGCATGAACATGCGGGGCCGCTACTTCTGATTGTGCGTAGCACACCTCGGACGATACCTGACCACGAAGCGAAGTCGCAACATGTCACAACCTCTCTCAGAATCCGACATTCTTTTTCCACATCAATCGAACACTCCAAGCTTTGCTACTACGCTTTCTTCATTGAAGCGCTCAGCATTATCAGTTAACAACCGCCTGACCTCAATTACCTCGGATAGTGAATTTGTCACCTCTGTTTCCGAAGCTTATAATCTACCACTTGTTGCAAACGAACGCTGCGGGAGCTGGTATATTCCTCTCGAGAAAAAGAACGAAAGTGTATACTTCAAGAGCACCGATGGTCACATGGGCGAATGGGGATTTAGTCTGCGAAGGCTGAACCTGCAGTTGCTGGATGTAGTGAACAAGTATGGAGGAGCGATTGTCGTTGACTCGACACGTCGAGGCAAGAGTATGCCTGATGCATTGAGCAAAACCATACCAATATGGTGTTGTGTCATCAATCGCGCACTTTTCGGTGCGGACGAGAAGCACGAATTGGCAACACCGCCACAAGCTGTTTCGGAGAGTGAGCATGCGCAGATTGAGAGCAGAATCGATGGGTGTGTTCAGCAGTTCATTGTAAATTTCTGATTCCATTTCTCAAGCACCATCAGACTAATCGATGCAGGACGTTTGCAAACCCAGCATTCCGGATCTAAGGGCGAAGCTCCAGAAGCCACTGCGCCCAATTTGGGTGACTCAATTGTCAACACTACCGGCATCTCCACCGACTTTCGCCGACTTTCATCCCATAGTACTATGTACGGCATCACGTCGAGTGATTGGAGCTGAAGCATCCGAGAACGGCTATGTCCAAGGCGCGGCAGATGACCACGAGGCATGGAGCCATGGTCTCACGCCTTCTGTTTTCTGGAAGAACAAGGACCTGCTTCTGAGCGCTAATGAAGAAGATGCTCCCGAGCTCATTGCAAGACTTGTTGAGAATGAAGCTCAAAATGACACACATTCGGCAGCGACCTTGATCAAGCCGACTTCGAGTCTCTACGTCTCGTCCAGTCAGGGCATAGATCTGACAGGCTTCGATCTTGTCATCAGTTGCACGCCAGACGCTATCCCTGCTACTCTTCTCAAAGAAGCGAAAATACAACACTACCTCCACCTCAAATGCCAGACCGGTAAACTCGGATCCAGAGACCTCCGCAACGAGCTCCCACGTCTCATCACCTTCCTCTCCTCGATCAGCGCAAGCCCAACCAGCAGGTTTCTTTTATGCTGCCCTACTTCCAAAGACCTCTCCGTCGGCACCGCCCTCGCCATACTTTGTCTCTACGCCAACGACATCGGCATACTCGACTTCACTAATGCGCGCGACCCCGCATCTATCGATAAGAACTTCATCAAACACCGTCTCTCATGGATCACAACAAGCAACCCCTTCCTCAACCCCAGCCGCACGACCCTGCAAAGCGTTAATGCCGTGCTACTATCAAGCCAGGATCCAAAACTCACAACAACATTACCTACGCGGCTCAAATCCACGATGACTACACCCAGCACCGACGCACCACCATCCAATCCCTCCGACCCCAGCAATCCCAACCTACCAGACCCTCCACGGATTACTATCCCAGAACACATATTTACTTCCCTTCAAAGCACATCATGGTCCTTCCACCGCACCCTCTCATCAACCCTGCCAACCCATCCCTCCGGCACCGTCACAGGAACCGCATCATTCACGCCTTGCGCTCTCCCAGCTACGTTTCCGACCACGCTCTTATACGCCGAGGAAGGCGACTTCGTCACCGCGAACGGCCTGCGCTTTTCCGCGCGGAGGAAATACGTGTACCAATTGCACTCCACACATGCCGAATCCTCAGCACAACAAACAGACGCGAAAACAATCATAGTCAAATTCTTCGACGATGAGGCTCTCCCGCGCGCGAAAGTTTCCGACGGCGTTGGCGCCGCTGGTGAAGGGATCGGTGGCTTATTCGTTGAAATGGATACGCTTACGCCTGGTACGCATGTAGCTACTGGGTCTGATGCGTGGGGTTCAGTGGAAGAAGAGGTGTACGAAGCGAAGAATAAAGAACAGCATCTTTGTGCTGAGGATTTGTATACGGCGAGTTGGAGGTTTGGGAGGGGGATGACGGAGCATGCGGAGGGGGATGGGGAGAAAGTGGAGGATAGGGATGGAGGGATGTGGTGGGAAGTAAGGTACGATGTCAAGGGGCCGAAGAAGGATTATGTTAGTGTGACTAGGTACGAGAAAATTTAGGAAGGGTTTAGATGTAGGAGGATAGTAAATATGATATGGCTTTTGGATTATTAGAGTGAGTTGGGTATTTTGCTTTATTTTTGTTTGAACATGTCCTTGTTAATGCTATGTCATGCTTTCATGGCTTCGTTACAACATTGCCTAACCACACACATACACATCTCCTCACCTCGAGATCATCCTACAAACCTCGTAAATCATCACGGATCCTGGTCTCCGAACGGATAATTAAACTTCAGCAGCGCATTCAACCCGCCCACCCAATGATCCTCAGCCATATCCTCCTGCCCCGCGGTCCCGCGCACAATACTCGGCACACCGCCGTCCCACTCGCCGCTCTCCTTTTTGACTTCCTCGCCCGCGACACGGACTTCCATGCCGGCGCCCATACCTTCAGTGATGGTTCGGCCGTCGATGCTGACTTCGACTTCGCGCCCGCGGTTCTTGTCGCCGAGACGAAGTGTGATGGGCGTTTCGGCGGGAAGGACTAGCGGACGGAAGGAGAGCGAGCGGGGGCATATTGGCGTGAGGAGCAAGGAGGGGACAAGTGGGTGGACGATGCTGCCGCCCGATGAGAGGGAGTATGCGGTTGAGCCGGTGGGAGAGGAGATGATCATTCCGTCGGCGACGGCTTCGGTTAGGAAACGGTTGTTGATGTACACGTCTATGATTTTGAGATGGGGGCTGGAACCGCGGTGGAGTGTTACTTCGTTCAGCGCGTAGGTATCGCCGTCGCCTTCGGATACGCTGATGCGCGAGCCGTCGGGTGCGAAGACGCCCACTTTGAGTCTGTTTCTTAGCAGTATGCGTGCAGTGCGGTTGCTACCCATGGCCTTGCCGCGTATGTCTGCATAGGAGAGCGGCCGGTCGAGGGGGTCTTCTGGCGATGTGGGCGGGAGTGGAGGGGGTGCGCCCAGCGAGTCGGACAGTGTCGAGTACGTGTCTGGCGCGCCGCTCATGTACACCTCTCGGAAGGCCCGCTTGTACTCCTTGAATTTCCATTCTCCCAGGAAGCCAATTGTGCCCATGGCGAAGCTGAGTACGGGTGGCACGCTTTCTGCATGGCTGAACAGACTGCTGGCCCGCAGTAAAGTGCCATCCCCGCCCAATGTGCAGACCAGGTCGGTTTTATCCGACAGGAGCTGCGACGTGCCAAACCCCCCTACTTTGTCGTAGGTATACACCGGGAAGGGAAGCTGTTCGTGGAGCTCAGAGGCAGACTCGGGCTCGAAGATGATGTTGATGGAGGGGTACGTCGAGCGTATGTGGTTTGTGAACTGGATGACGGACTCGGTGATGTTCGGCGTGCGCTTCTTCTTGGTGACGAGTATGTTCCGTGGGGGCGAAGGCCATTGCAGGCTTAGAAGGGTGTTGGTCGGGCTTGGGATGTATGCAGGACGCAGACGGGATGGCAGCTCGCGAATGTGCTTGATCTCGAGGTTCGCGGAGGTCGAGGAAAAGCCCCGAATGTGAGACGGCTGGGCAAAGACCCGCCATGGCAGTATGCGGTGCTGGACGAGCTTCATGGTCGCGTCGGTACACAGTATGCAGCCGTGGCTATCGTCTAATGTTTGAGGTGTGATTTGCGCGACGCTCGGCTCGGTGACTGCCCGCCATATGATCAAGCTATGACACGTCGACTGGCGATGATGCGTGGCTCCTGTCGCGTGCGCGCGGCGTCGAGTGAATGCTACACTGCGGAGATAGTCCGCATCGTGTTTTCTATGTCCATCTTCACATGCTGGAGCTCATACATGTCAGAAGCGTCAAATGTTGCGAGACGCAGGTCCGAGCTCGCTCCCACTGAGCAGACCCTTGCTTGCTGCGGGCATGGCGGGGTCATGGCATTCGTCCGTTCCGGGCGCATTGTGTCATGTTCACCGACAGCTCGTGGAAGGCTGCGGATCGGCATCAGCTCGTTCCTGCACCGTGACCACGCCTCCATAGCCATGGGCGCCGTATCGTGGCCTGACTCTTCTTATCTGCCGTCCATAAGCCTCCGCCAGGCACCAACTCTCTCGGGCGCTCCATGACCACCTCGCCCACCTACCCCACGGCGCGCCGCACACCTCCACCCTAGCTCATTCGTCCACCTGAGCATAGCTACCACATATTACTGCGGGCACGCGCACGCCTGTTCGACACCTTGTGCCTTTTTTTCTGCCAATATCGCTCCTCGCACTCGTTCTATGATTACCTCGACCATGACGACCGACTCCCTCAGGCAGCGGCAGCCGCCTGCTTCCGTACCCATCAGCGACACCATAGCCACGCCCGAGAAGCCCAAGCTCTCCAACGAGCCTGCACCACATCCAGCCGGCGAAATCAAACATGGACCATATGGACCATGGCAGCAAGCTCTGCGCATGTTTCTATTTGCCGTGTACTTCAACGGCAGCTGCTTAGCGTTCGTATAACCAGGTCACTAACAGTGCAAATCACAGGACGCTAATGCCCTTCTTCAGTATCGCCGTCACCCAGTTCATCGGCGCGCCGCTCTGGTTCTACAGCAAAGACCTGTTCTACGCATGGATGGCCATGACGAAGCAGCACTTTGGCATCGTCAGTGCGACCATGACATACTGGTGGGCACCCGTCACAGTCCGAGTAAGCGGAGACGAGAGTGTGCGAGGACAGTTGAAGAAGACCGAGGACGGGCGACTTGAGTGCGATTTCCCCGAACGCATGGTCTTGATATCCAACCACCAGATCTACACCGACTGGATCTATCTCTGGTGGATCGCATACACGTCCCAAATGCACGGCCACCTCTACATCATCCTCAAGGAATCAATCAAATACATCCCCATCCTCGGCACCGGCATGATGTTCTACGGCTTCATCTTCCTGTCGCGCAAATGGGCCACAGACAAAGAGCGCTTCCAACATAGGCTCAGGAAGCTGTCCACCAGCCACAGCGGCCCGTTGAGCGGCAGCAAGGGCCTCGATCCCATGTGGTTGCTACTCTTCCCCGAAGGCACAAACCTCAGCAACAACGGCCGCATCGCGAGCAAGAAATGGGCCGACAAGAATGACATGCCTGACCTACGCCACGCACTCTTACCACGAAGCACAGGCCTGTCATTCTGTCTACAGGAACTCAAGGGCACGGTGGACTTTGTGTACGATTGTACACTTGCATATGAAGGCGTCCCGTATGCTTCCCCTAAGTACCCATGCCAATTTACTTCCACACACACTCGTCCGCTAACATCGTACCCCCAGAGTCGGCCAATACGGCCAAGACCTCTTCACCCTCCGCGGCACATATTTCCAAGGCCGGCCCCCGAAATCTGTAAACATGCACTGGCGCCGGTTTCCCATTTCTTCGATCCCGCTAGACGACGAGAAAGTCTTTAGTGATTGGGTCTTGGCGCGGTGGCGCGAAAAGGACGATTTGCTACAGTACTTTGTCGAGAATAATCGGTTCCCCGCGGATGAGGGCGTGACGCCGAATGTTAATGGCGCGAAGCCGATTCAGGGCGCTGGATGGGTTGAGACGGAGGTGAGGCCCGTGAAGTGGGGGGAGTGGGTGCAGGTGTTTATTCCGACTGCGGCGTTGGTGTTGGTGGTTAATGTGGTGTTGAAGATGTTGAATATTGTGCTCAAGATGTTGAGGGTGCGTTGAGATGACAGGAGTTGGATAGGCGTGACGATGCTTGGAGATACAGAATAGACGTGACCCTGCGATTGTTAGGTAGATAGCTTGATACCCTATTGTTTTGGCCAATGCAATGAAACGAATCGAAGTTTTATTCATTCATTCATTCCAACCACATGTCTTCACATCACTAAACACCACCAATCTCTTCTGAACTTATTTGCATTTGCATATCTCCCCAGCCACAAATCCACTCTTCCAGCGGACAACTACGAGAGAGAAGAAAAAAAGAAGTCCGGGATCGAAATCCGAATCTAGTAAAACAAGTGTGCAACACATGTCGGAAAAAAACCAGACATGTCCCGAGTCCCTACAGCTGAAATCTTGATCGTACAAAAGAAGCTCGCGTCCTACGCCGTGCGCCACCGGATGAGGTCGTCCAACAAGTGACCCGGCCGCATACTAGACGCCATTAACACCATTGCCGTCCCGTCCCGTGTGTAGTCGCTCGCTGGTCAAAAAAGGTGACAAAAAAAGAGAAAGTTGGTGGTATTGTACATGTCGGTTTGGTGGTGGTTTTTGTCTCGGGACTCCCACGGATGTAAAAAAGTCGAGGTTCTCAAAGATGGACGCGCATGGTGTCGTTGCTGCCAAAAGCCTTTCCGCAGTTTGGACATTTCCTCGCACGGTTGGTGAGGCGGTCTTGCACACATCCGTCGCAGAAAATATGACCACAGGTCTTTATGACCGTGTTCTTGATGTGGCTCTTGCAGATCCCGCACTGGAGCATCGCTTCCATCACGGCCACCTCCGAGCCCTGGTTTGCGGTGCTCTTCTTCTTATAGATTTGAATCTGCTTCTCCAGTCCTGAAACTTGTGCCGAAAGCTTATCTCGCTCAGCTTCTGACTCCCGTTGAGCATGCTTCGCTGCCAGACAGGTCGTGTCTTTCGCTTCAACAATCTTCTTAAGTTCGGCTATCTGGCTGACGTGGCCTTCCGAAGTAATGGCGTTCTCGCTGACTTTTTGTTGCAATTGCCGGTGTTGTATGGATAAGTCGTCCATCTGCGACCGCATCTCAGCGGTCTGCTTCTCCAACTTCTCCACCAGTGACCGGCTGAGCGCATCCGCGTCTTTGAGCTGCGAAACCACCTCGGTTGATTTAGTCGCCTGTAGGCGGAGCGCTCGAACCTGCTGCTCGAGCTCGCCCTTGGTCTTCATTGCCGCAAAGTATTTTTGGTCCGCCTTGGCTTTGTCCGCATGCACTCTTGCAATTGTCTCTTCTGTCGTTGCGACATCCAAAATTTTCTTGTTTGCAATGCTTTGCGCCTTCTTCCATGCTGCCTCCATCGAGGGCAACTCGCCACTGAGTAGTTTGAGCTGATTTTCGAGATTTGCAACCTTCTTCCGCATCTGCTCGGGAGTAAGGTCGTCAGTGGCTGGCGTTTCCCGGTCTTCGTTTGCATTTTGCTCGGCAATTTGCAGACGCAATCTTTCGCATTCCGATTCCAAAGCAGCAATGCGGCTCTCGCACGCGCTTACTAGCTCTTTCGACTGCTCTACCGACGCATCAGAATTCTTGCGGCCGCTTTCCAGGATATTGTTCTTGGCCAAGAGCTCATCACGCGCAGCTCGAATGCGAGACAAGTTGGCTTCAGCCTGAGAAACAGCACTTTCAGACTCCGCCAACGAGGACCGTGCTTCGTCATCAATCTTAATCCGGTATGAAGTCCTTTCCGCTTGGTATTTCTGCGCCTCCTCGCGTAATTGAATGTTGGTGGCTTCAAGGTTGTTAATTCGCTTGATGACATCTTCGTGTTGTGACTTCAAGGCTTTAAACAAATCTGTCTTGGCATAGTCGTCGTCCGAGAGAAGACTGAATTTAACTTTCAGAGAGGTGACTTCTTGAGTGAGCTTGGTGTTCTCTTGCTCAACCTCTTCGAGCTGTGCCTTCCTCTTAGCTGCGTCGGCTACAGCTTGGCTTCGCGCAGTTTCCAGCTCCTCACTGATAGGGCCAGGCGATGCAGCCTTGCCGTTTGCAGATTCGACTCCATTCGTCGCGGCCGGTGTTTCCTCCTTTACTGTGCTGCTTGCCACAGCCTGCTGTTCGAGTTTCTGAACCTGCTGGCTCTTGATGCGGTCAATCTTCTTCTCAGCGACAAGGTAGCGATGCGTCGCAGTGTCCAAACGATCAGATAATTGCTCCTTTTCGGTTGAGACTCGTTGAAGCTGCACAACGTGTTCTTTCTCGGCAGCCAATAGTTTGGACAATTGTTGCTGCAAGTCTGCGACATCTGGACTACTTGGCGGATACTTTGCAAAAAGACCAGATAGAGACGATATTATCTTATCTTTGCGCTTCGAAATGTGTTTCTTAAAAGTGTCGCTGTCGGCGAATAAAAGCGTATCAGGTACCGAGGCGTTGGCGTTGGAGTCACCTGATGACCCTTCAAGCTTTTCTCCACTCAGCAGCCTGATCTCGTCGATCAACTAGGCACCATCAGCGTACGTCCGGCAACGATGCATCTCGCACTGACCTGATCAAACCACACGTCGATGGTGCGCAAATGGTCGTCGTGGTATTTGGAGCGGCTCTCGAGCTCGTTCAGCTGGACCTCGACGGTGTTCTTCTCCCGCTTGTACTCGCGCATCTGGCGCATGATGGCATCCTTTTGAAAAGCCTACTCAGTCTCGCGTATTAGCCGGGGTGTTCGCGGTGTGCGGGCAATGCGGGCGGTGGTGATCGGGGGGCGAACCTCGATGTCATCTTTCCACGGCAAGTCAGCGTCTGGATGCGAGCGGGCACCGTTGACGGTCAAAGCTTGCCTCTTTGCAGGAGGAGCAGAGTCGTCGGCAATGGGCCGCTTGCGGTCCTCCATCTTGACAGCGTCAAGCGATGGAGCTGCGACGGTTCTGGCCTCGAGCCTCATCGGGCGAGCAGGCGACGTCTTCGTGAGGGGGCAATGGCGATAAGCGCACCGCGTCACGTCATAAATGGGAGGGAGGGAGCGGAATGAAGGTATTGAGATGGCGAGAGAGTGTGAGAGGGCGGGTGGGTTTGTGGTCGTGTGAGAGCGTGGGTGAGGAAGAGACGGCAACTGTCCTGTCCTGGATCGCGACTGAAGAATCCAGAAGGCCGTGCCCCGCCAAGCAATTTAGCGCATTATTCGAATGTCAAACGCTCAAGCCGGGCGTCGAATGTCTCCACCCAAAGACCCAATGAAACTACTGAGCAGAACGAAGTCTTGCTGCGAGCACGTCGTCCACCAACATGTCTGCCGAAGAAGGCGCCGCACAGCCGCCGACTGCAGGCAGCGACAAGACGCAGGGCCCGAAGCCCGCTGCGACCTTCAGTTCCTTCATTAACAGTGGGTCGCTTGTGGTGCATGCACTGACGTCGCTGAATCACGATTAGAGAATACGACGGGCAAGAAGTTCGCGCCCAAGGCTGCCCGACGACGACCAGGTGCTGCCCCCGCCCCAGCAGCTGTCGCCTCCAAGCCCGCTGCAACTGAGCCCACGGCACCTAGTGTCGAAGCGCAAAGCGAGCAGGTCGCGCCTGCCTCAACAACAGCCGCCAGTGAGCCCGCGACTGCTGCACAGCTACCCACCCCCGCAGCGACTCAAGATCAGATCACGCCAAATGCAATCCCGACACCAGCGGGCGCGGTCAGTGACGAGCCCGCAGTTATTGTTGAAGAGTCAAGCCACACCGTTGCACTACCGACTTCTTCTACCGCCGTCACGAATACAGAGCTACTGCCGCAAATAGAGGCACACGATGAAGAAGCTACACCTATTCCAACTATACACCACACCGCGAATGAGGCCGACACAGGACGCGCAGCAAAGAGGCGGCGCATAGACCCTCCAGCGCAGACAGACAACGCAGTCAATGCTCTTCCGTCAGAGGCTAGCAACAGCGAGTTGCACATAGAGGCAGCGGAGTCGGTACAGATCGAGTCTGAAGCCACCACACAGCCAATTGAAGTCGAAGTGCAGCCCTCGACAGAAGCGCAGCAGGCATTGCCAGCTACCGAAGCTCTAGAACAGGATACCGAAGGTCACGACAGCACGCAAGGCGCAGATTCGGCAGCAGCACAAGTAGCCTCGAACGAAACGGCTGCACCACAGCCACGGAAGAGGAGAGTGTTGCCATGGGTTGCTGTAAACCGACACCCAGACCAAGAGGAAGTGGAGGAAACTATCGACGCTGGAGAGACGGAGGACATTGCGCCTGCACCTGCAAAGAAGAAACGCCAACCACCCCGACCACGAGGCAGGAAGAAGACAGGGATGGTAGCCGATGATCAAGACGCTGACCAACAAGATGATGCTGCTGGGGAAGAGGATCAGCCAACGCAAAAACGACCCGGTGCAAGATCCCGAGGCAAGCGAAAGGCAGATGCAACAAACGTCGAGGACGGTGTCGAGCCACCTGCCATCGCGAAAAGGACGCGGAGACCCCGAAAAGCAAAGGACAAAGATAGTGCGACCGCCGCTGGAGAGGATGTGGAGGATGGAGTAGAAGAAGGTGGAGAGCTTGTTGTGCCTCGGAAGCCGCGCCAGCCCAGGCGCAAGAAGAAGACTGCTGTCGAAGGCGAGGGCGAGCAAAATGGCGAACAGCCGAAACGGAAAGGCCGGCCGCCCAGGGAAGCGACCCCCTCCGATGCTGAGGACCACGAAATAGATCCCGAGGAGACCTTCATGGATAGCCTTGCATCTCGCAACATTCGCGTAGGCAGGCTGTCGGATCGGGAGAAGGCAATGCGTGAAATCGACTGGGTGGCTGTTCGACAGCGCCAGCGAGAGGAAGATACCCGGCCGATCCAGACCAAACAGTTGCAAGAAGAGGCTGACAAGCTCCTCGAAACCGCCGAGCCCATTATTGAACAAGGCCCCCAATATCGGCTCATTGACGGCCAGATCCACATTATCCCCACGAGTACATTTGTCGACCGGGAGGGAGATGCGGATCGCGAGATGCAAAACTACGAAGTGGTGGAAGAGCGGGATCTCACATCCCGCATCACTTCGCGCAGTTTCTTGAAGAAGAACAGGCGATTTCCCAATGAATTCCTCCTGCCAGGTCAGGGCAAGAAGTGGACCGCGGATGACACCCAGCTGTTCTACCAAGGCCTCAGAAACTTTGGCACCGATTTTCAGATGATTTCACACATGTTCCCTGGCTCAACACGACGCTCTATCAAGCTCAAGTTCACGCGCGAAGAACGTGAGAACCCGGACACAGTACGAGAGTGTCTTCATGGGCAAAGTGAAATTGTAGGTAATTGGGATTCCTTCATGGCGACCTCCCAGATGGAAGAAGAGCAGTTAGAAAAGGTCGACACGATCAAGCTTGAGATGGATGCGTATGAGGCTACAATGCGTGAGAAGATCGCTGCAGCAACCGCCGAGACGCTCGAGCGCAAGCGACAACAGAGGGAAGCTGGGTTGCTTGATGATGAAGCCGAGGGGAATGAAGCGAGTAACAAGGAGAACGGGAAGGGCAAGCGGAAGAACAAGGGCAAGCAAAAGCAAGTCACTTTCCAGGATGAACCAGGCGTCGAGATCGTGGGCAACATTGACGATGACCACACCTGGGGACAAGAGTGAACTGCCCCACGGCCTGGAGCGCGACAAGGCATGATTAATGAATATGATACCCCTTGGGACATACTCCCATTGACTAGCTTAGAAGCGAGTCGAAACAATTCTTTCTCAACAGCATTCACCATCCTAGTACTCATCTACTCACCACAGCATGTTTGCCACATATTTGTTGCTACACCGTCTTCATGCAGCAGGAGAATAATCGCAATCTTTGATTGTCGGGCTCCCTGACGAACCCCATCAAGCCGCAATTCCAATATTGCATAATCCCTATTCCATGCCATTCACATCCTGAAGACCATACGCCCGGCAAATTCAGCGCTCCTTCCATGCGAGATCGCCCTGCAAACAATTTACATAGCCGATCTTACGTGCAGATCAATATCTAGCCGAGCAGGTTACACAACCAGATGCGCATGTGGGGCTGATACATAACATCCTAGCGACGTGGTACAGCCCGTCTTGTGTGGGTATACACCGCGGCTGTATGCATGAGGAAACAATATATCCTGCGTGAGATCGTATCTCGTATATGCAGGGCGAACACGACGAAAAGTTGTGCAATGTATAAGGTCTGACGGTTCAGGAATATGATGTAGGGTTCACGAGGTCGTTCGATTTCCTACTCTCGTTATGGCTATCAATTCGATGTGGAAAGCATTGTTGGTCAGTCTCTTATCTGCGGTGCATGTACATGCCTGGAATGATGAGCTGCTCAATGGAACATACGACTATGTCATTGTCGGAGGCGGCACATCCGGTCTCACAATCGCAGATCGATTGACAGAAAACGGGAAACGTACGTTCCATACCGACTCACCACTTTCCCATCGCCCTCTCCATCCTCCTCTACCAAAACTCTAATACACCAAGCAGACTCCGTCCTCGTAATCGAATACGGCCCCTTACACCCAGATCCATCCATTCTCCTCCCAGCAGACACGCTAATCAACCACCCCGACCGCTTCTACAACCTGACCTCCATCCCCATCCCCGGCCTCAACAACGCAACAGGCCGCGTATCCGTCGGTGCGCTCGTCGGCGGCGGAAGTGCCGTGAACGGCATGTTTTTCGACCGCGGATCAGCATCTGATTACGATGCGTGGGAAGAGCTCGGAAACCCAGACTGGAACTTCGCCTCGTTATTACCCTACTTCAAGAAATCCGTAACATTTACACCGCCGTCGCCTGCCGTTGCAGAGAAGTATAATTACACATGGGACACGGATGCAGCGTATGGCGGTGCGGGGCCGGTGCAGGTTAGTTTCCCACCGTACCTGTTCCCGGGGCAGGAGTATGTGTGGGCTGCGTGGAGGGAGTTGGGGATTAAGAAACCGAAGGAAGGGGCGGCGGGAGAAGCGATTGGGGTGATTCAGGCGCCGAGTGCGTTGGATCCGGTGAGTAGGACGAGGAGTTATGCGCGTACGGCGCATTATGAGCGTGTGGCGAATCGTTCAAATTATCATCTCGTCACGGGGTGGCAGGTGACTGAGGTATTGTTGAAGCCTGGAAATGGGACGGGTCTGGAGGCGACGGGCGTGAAGGGTTTAAAGCGTGGAGATAATAGTGCGACGTTTGTCGTGAGCGCGAAGAAAGAGGTGATTGTTGCTGCTGGGGCGGTGTGGACGCCGTGGTTGTTGCAGCGCTCGGGAATTGGACCCAAGAGCGTGCTCGACAAAGCTGGGATCGAAGTCAAGAAGGATTTACCTGGTGTTGGGGCGAATTTCCAGGACCATCCCATTGGTGGTGTATTGTGGACTTGGACGAAGAATGTTCCGAAGCCAGTCCAGGGCGATGTGGTTTCGAATGCCACTTTCTTCGCAGAGGCAAAGAAGGAATACGACAAGTTTCGTACTGGCCCATTGACAGCCGCTCGGGGGAATCAAGCAGCCTTCTTACCACTCAAGGTCGTTGCGGCAGAAAAGTGGAAAGGTCTCGTTGACGCAGTCGCCGCGCAAGATGCGATACCATACCTTCCTGCAACCTACGAGTCCACTCTCATCGCAGGCTACAAGGCCCAGCAGAAGCTGACTGCAGAACTCTTCGCCCGCGATGACAGCGCAGCATTTGAATTCCCTTTCTCTGCCGGTCCGCTTGGATTCGGTGTGCTCGAACGGCCATTGAGTCGCGGTACCATCAACATCAACACCACCGACCCGTCAGCCAATCCCGTAATCGACTACCGTACCTTCTCCAACCCTCTTGATGTCCAAGTCGCCATCTCGCTGGTCAGTTTTGCTCGAAAGTTCAACAGTCTCAATGCGTTTGCGTCGCTCGGTGCGGTGGAAATTTCTCCAGGAGTGAATGTCACCAGCGACACGGCGATTGCATCATTCTTACGCGGATCCTTCACGCCGACATTTGCGCATGAAGCCGGGACTGCTTCGATGATGCCGGAGGAACATGGTGGTGTGGTGAATCCTGAGCTTATGGTCTATGGTGTCAAAGGACTGAGTGTCGTGGATGCTAGTGTCATCCCGTTTCTACCGGCCACGCATATATGCACGACGGTCTATGCAATTGCAGAAAAGGCTGCGGATTTGATTAAAAAAAGGACAGATTGGACATAGTTACTATTGAGGCGTAGGTACTGCGTCCGTATTGTGCCTGACTTGGGCAATGCCAAACTTGCTTGTCTCAAGCGAGCAGAGGTCTAGTTACTTTTATCGAATTGTGATATCGAACTTCTTCAATGCCTTGGTGTTGTTTACGTGGTACCTGCAGTCTTCACGCGCGAAAGGAACTGGAACAACCTCGGGCCGGACCGCCCAACTTCAGATCATGACGCTTTGTCAACGCCACACAGCCAGACCACTTCTAGAACCCTCTCCGACGACTAGCATCCCCGTGGAATAACGGAGAATTACCCCGATCGTTTTAAGCCGCGGCTGTCCACAGACATCGGATGCTGCAGTGTATTGGCTCTTTACAGATGTTACTTTGGCCGATATGCCCCCGCTTAGCGTACTTCGCTATTGGCTTTCATGACGTCGGCATGGAGCAATTGTGGTAACTACCGGGTCATTGCTTGCAAGCGCTTAGAAATGCAATGTCTGAGCGACTGACGTGACAAAGAGGGTATATAGACAACGAAAAGTCGTGTCGCGCTGGAACTTGCATAATCAACACTCCCAAGTAAACAACCACACTTATATTTTTACAATTCTCATAACTCCTACACCACAATTTCATCATGGGTCCTCGCAGGTATCAGGTGGAGCACAAGGATGTTTCGCCCTTGGGCAAGCCGTTGAACTTCGAGTTCGCCAAGAAGACTGCGCAGAATCGGTTCCTGAAGGGTGCAATGACGGAGCGACTTTCTTCCTGGGACCCAAAGGATCTTGAGGCTCGGGGCGTTCCGTCGAAGAACCTCATCAACGTCTACCGAAGGTGGGGCGAGGGCGAATTCGGTGTTATACTTACGGGTAACCTCATGATCGAATATGACCATCTTGAGGCAGCCGGAAACCCAATCATTCCTCGTGGAGCACCATACGAGGGCGAGCGATTCGAAGCTTTCAAGGAACTCGCGACTCAATCAAAGAAGCATGGCTCCCTGATCGTCGGCCAAGTCAGCCATCCCGGACGACAGGTCGCATCGCACATTCAAAAGCACCCCATCTCCGCATCAGACGTTCAACTCGAGGGCAACGTAATGGGCATGACTTTCGAGAAGCCTCGCGCAGCTACCGACGAAGATATCAAAAATATCATCGAAGGTTTCGCGCACGCTGCAGAGTATCTCGAGAAGGCCGGATACGACGGTATTCAACTCCATGGCGCCCACGGCTATCTCCTTGCACAATTCCTGTCCCCATCAACCAACCGCCGCACCGACAAGTACGGCGGCTCCCTCGAGAACCGCGCACGTATTATTACCGAGATTGGCCAAGAAGTTCGCAAGCGCACCTCCTCGGGCTTTGTGCTCGGCATCAAGCTGAATAGCGTCGAGTTCCAAGACAAGGGATTCGACACGCAAGAAGCCGCCACGCTCTGCAAACTGCTTGAAGACAACACATTCGACTTTGTTGAGCTGTCCGGCGGAACGTACGAGAAACTCGCATTCGGACACCAGCGCGAATCGACTAAGAAGCGGGAAGCCTTCTTCCTCGAGTTTGCCGAGAAAATCACACCGTCGCTGACAAAAACCCGCACATACATCACTGGTGGCCTGAAATCCGCATCGGCCATGGTTGACGCGCTGCAGACCGTCGATGGCGTGGGTCTTGCGCGTCCAGTGTGCCTAGAGCCGGAACTGCCACGTCAGATTATCGCTGGCGAGGTGGATGCGGCGATCGATCAGTTGACGGATGATAATGATTTTGGAATCACAAATGTTGCGGCCGGAACGCAGATTCGACAGCTGGGCAAGGACCAGCAGCCAATTGATCTCAGCGATGAGAACAATTTGAAGGCGTTCCAGAAGGATGTGGAGAAGTGGCAGAAGGGATTGGCAGAAGATAAGGAGGGTGCTAAGTATGGGTATGTGGACATTGAGAGTGTCGAGGCTGTGCCATATGGAAGCGCCGCGGCGGCGAAGGCGTAGATTATGATACCGTCAACAGGGGTGAGTCTAGACTATTAGACCTGGAAGGTATAGATAGATTGCAGCGTTAGACGTTCAATGAAAATGTTTAGCAACACCAACGCACATTGTTTGTTCGCCGGTAACTGGTGTTAGTGATTCAAGCTTACTCTCACCGATGAACCAGCTTCGCATTGTCTTCTGAACTGAGATCCTTGCTTGTATCACTATATGCACGCACCAAACCTTATCACCGTCAGTCAGCATGACTAACCAGCGGCAGCGAGCCGAGTATGCATCGCTCTAGGGTATGCATGCATTGTCCCGCACGAGCTTGGTCATCCCGCTATACCTTATCTAATTGATTGGCTAGTACGAAGCATGATCATCAGGGCCATGACAATTTTAAAAAGCTTTTGATACGATGAAGCTATATTTCATCTCTCATGATGGGTATCCGAACCGAAACGCCTTGCCAAAGATCACTTCACATTATGCCAAACATTACAACCTCCACCAACATTATTCCCTCTCCACCCTTTGCCCATTCCAAACACCAGAGGCTTATTTCGCCGCAAACCTACTCTTCGCCCTCAACTTCTCCCCAAAGAAGAACAATACATACACACCAACACTACACCCCACCGTCAACCCCGCCAACAGCGTAATCCCCCTATTCACGCCCAAATTGTGGAAAAGCGGATAACTAAAATGAATCGCGCCCGCGGCCAGCGCACTCCGTCCGAAATCGTTACCAGCGAACAAACTCGCCGCGTACTGCGGATACACAAGCGGCAAGTAGAGGAATATACACTGGATAATGAGAAAGATGCCAATCGTGGTAATCACGATGCCAACGCACGATACGATCCAGTGGATATCTGAGCGACTCGTCCACCCAAATATGAATAGACCAATCGGCACGAGGAATGTCACGTATAGCGCGGGGATGAGGCGGCGCTCAGGGCTCCCGAGGCCGTGTTGCCGGATCGACGGCTCGACGATGGCGTAGATGTACCACCAGTACCACGTAATCGCGATAATCACGCCAACCGTGACGGACAGGAATGTGAGTCCCAATTCACCGAGGTTGAAGCCGTACATTTCGTTGTACACGAGCGGGAAGGCTTCGAAGAAGGAGTAGAAGATGCCGTAGATGATGGCGGTGTAGATTGCGGTAAATGCGATACTCGGGTCGAGGAGCATGAGTTGAAACGGGCGCCAGAGGGCTTCGATGGCGACGTCGCGGGGGGTGAGGTTGGCTTGGTCGATTTCGCTTTGGGATTTGAGGCCGGCGTCGCCGGTGAGTTTGCGGAGTCGTTGGGCGCGGCGGAGGAGGATTGTTGCAGAGGATGTTTCGGGGAGGAAGAAGAAGAGGCATAGGAAGATTGGACCGTTCATCCAGAGCATCTCCCATAAACTCCAACGCCAATTTTCTGCCGCGACGCTGAATCCGCTGATAATCGGCCCTAAGGCGGGACCACACGTTGCTGCGAAAGCCCACAATGAGAGCACATAAGGTAGTTTGATAAGGGAGTAAACATCTTGCAGTGTTGCGCCACCAGTAGCAAGACACGGACTACCGAAGAACCCCTGCAAGAAGCGAAGCACAATCAAGCCCGCGAAGTTATCCACCAGCGCGGTCGGAACAAGCAAGATAACGAAAATCGCATAGCTGATGATATACGGTGGATTCCGCCCGATGATAGGAATCTCACTCAGCGGCGAGAAAAGTAATGGCCCGATACCATACGCGAGAACATACATCGACAGACCCAGACTCGCGGCGCCGATTTCGACGCCAAAGCGCTCCATCACGCCGGGGATGCTGGGCGAGTAGATTGCTGAGCCCATGTACACGCCCATGGTGTACATGAGGATCTGGAGCAGGACGATGATTTTTTTGCCGAATGCCCAGTTCTGCGGGTTGTCGGTATCATCGGTGGCGTACCAATCGACTAGTATTGTGCCATCGTTCAATGTCTCGGGCTCGATGGGTCGCGAGGGCCCGCGTTCGACGGAAGCAAGTGAGAATTGTTGCTCGAGATCGGCTCGTGAGATGGACTTTGATAGTGCTGTCCTTGTGCCCACGCGTGAGATTTGTGTCCTTATGGTATGTTGTGTGCGTGCTGTTTGGATCTTCTCGAGCTCCGTCTGCTCATCTTCGCTGGCGGTGTCTTCCTTCTCGTTCTCGAGGACAGTCTCGGGGTCGGGGTAGACGACTTCTTCGACGGGAGGGCCCTCGGACTCGACGGCGGGAGGTGCTGCAGTCGAAGACGTCGAGAGGCGCTTTGGTAGTGGGCGAGTGTGACGATTGTATGCTGCTGGGATCTGGAAGTCGGGCTGTTCTTCGGGGTAGAGGAGGTATCGATTGCCTGTGACATATCTGATGATTTGCCCGATGGGGGCGTCCCTGACGAGGGCAGACATGATTGGCGTGCTTGAAGTGTATCTCAGATGGTAATTCAACGAGGAATCTTGATGGATGGGACTCTATATATGAGATGAGGGAACTCGGCTGATGAAGACAATTGAAGATGAATGAACTGATCTGAATGCCTCCTCAACACCACGACCACAGCCCATACTTATCCCCCCTCCGACTCGCTCTCCCAAAGTACTCACCCCAACACCATTCGTCCACTCCCGCACGTAAGCACAGCATCTCACAAAGCAGCCTGCGCTGTTGTTACAAATCACCTTGGCGCAACCCTATAGGGCTACCAGTCTATGCCCACATGCACTGATTGGCCAGCCACTCGGCGTTTGATTGCCCCGCCAGAGTGCATAACCATGTTGCGAGGTACGCGAAGCGAAAAAGCTTGTTGGGGTGTTGCTGTCTAATCGGCCTTGAGTCAGCATCGCATTATGCCCGTTGCGGAAGTAGGATTTTGTCGTGCGTCAAGACGTGATTGGTGCGATTTGGCGGACTTGGCAGCCATGATTTTTAATCACCCAATATGTCCGATCCTACGTCATACATCCAAGAAGTTTTTCTCCGATGGTGTTGATGGTTTTCGTCCGCTTGTGAATCCACGTTTGGTGGGTCATTGTTAAGACGTTTTGTCGGTGTTAAGTAGAAGGTTCCACAACCTGGATCAACGACAGTATGCACAACATGAACAGTCCGTGGTATGACAAGAATGCGAAAATCCTTGCATTCCTCGAGATTTCAATACCGCGTCGCTGTCTACCTAGCGACATTTACTTCTATTTATACAAACATATCAGAACGACTCAAAAGGCGCTCAGCCAAGGTGCTCGAAGCATTGCCAACTAAACTATATGATCTGGTCCAGAGGACCAAGTGTCCAAAAAAAAAGGTAATGCGCCGTGCTAAATGCTCCATCCCAAATTTTCGCTCTCGAGTCGATCAACTCGGGGTATCGTGATGCCTCAAACGCCATGCAATGCAAATTCCCATCCCTTAACAATGCTTATATCGGTGCAATGATGCGTCTATCGTCGCCGTTTCGGGTCGCCATGTCCCTGACCCTGGTCTTGTGGATCACGTCCACGCTTCCTGCCGTCGTCTGCTGCTACTACTGCTCCTCCTCGGCTCCTTCGATCGTCGCGTCCAGACGGTCGGCCATCATCACGGGAGCCGCGTTCCCGTCTGCTGCCGTCGCGCGATTCTCGTGGCTCGCGTGTAGAACGTTCTCCTTCTCGCTCGCGTTCTCGGCGACTGCTGCTTTCTCGGTCGCTGCCGCGCTTTTCACGACCGCTACCGCGATCGCGCTCTGAGCCTCGCTCCTCTCCCTCCGCACGGGGTGGTCCGTTGCGCCCGCTTCGCTCCTCAGGGCGCCGATCGGCACGATCAGGAGAGTGAGATCGATCGCGTCCAGAGCGCTCTCCTCGTCTGCTTTCTCGGTGTCCACGAGATTCCAGTCTGCCTTCGTCTACAGGTGGTCCTTCCATCCGCCCTGCCGGATTGTCCATCCTATTGGACCTGCCGTGCTGCCCTTCACTGCGAGAGCTAGGTGTACCATGTTGAGATGGCGGTGGCATCGGGCTCGACGTGCCACCAGCCGTCTCAGAGGGGCCGTTTGCGCGCGTAGAGCCGCGACCGCGCACGGGTGGATTTGGTCCTGTCGCTGAACGATCGTTGGCGCGAAGATCCGGAGGCGGTGCATTCTGGGTTAGGATGTTGTTAACTGCGCCCAGTGCATTTCGACCTCTGGGACCCCGGTCATTTCCAGCAGGTCCCGTTGGAGGGCCTCTGCTCGAAGGTGATGGCAGGGATCCCTGGACCGCTCGACCAGATCCGCGTGGCCCACTCGGAGGCATGTTGGTCTGCAGAGCGGGCCCTGCAGGTGCACGATCTATATTGTTCATTCGGCTTGGATGAATGCCTACAGGAGTAGATGATGCTGGACCTGATGGTGGAGGGGCTACCGATTGCTGTGGCTGTGACTGCGGTCGGTCGCTCCTGGGTCCTGATGGTGGCATCGACTCCGATGGTTGATTGAGCCGACCATAGTTGGGGTCCTGAGCACCTCTTGATGGTCGCGGAGGCTGGAACATCTCGCGAGAGGCGCCAGCAGGCGAAGGCGGCTCATTTCTTCCACCACGGGGACCTGTTGGTGTGATCGTACCTGGTTCATCTCGCCCATTGCGAGCGCTAGGGTGCGGTAGTGGTGGCAGCCCACGCTCATCTCGGTGCTCTCGCGGCATTTCATTTCGACCATGATACCCCGATGGACCACGCTCGTCTGCGTAGCGCTCTTCGCCGCGTCGTTCGTCACCTCGTCGTGGCGATTGAGGCCGCGGAATGCGGTCTCGACGACCATCACGGTCCGGCCTAGGAGGTTCCGGTCGGACATGTTGTTCCTGGTTGATCAATGCTGCACGCGCTGGATTGACCGTAGGGCCTTCGGTCGTGGGCGAAGTTGCAGCTGGTGACGGGCGCGAAGGCCCATGATCGTTCCGCTCTTGGCCATGATGGGAGTGTGACGGGGGTAGCTCGTGTCTATGTGAGTTGTGGTCATGAGCAAGCGATGAGCTTGACGCGACTCGACGTGTGTCCATCACCGGAGGTGCGCCCTGTCCTCGCGAATCGGGTCTGTCACGCGAATATCCTACGTCCCTTGTATCCCGTGGCTCCCACGTGGTTGGCCGGCCAGGCGGGCCTCGCGAATCTCGTACATCTCGCGGAGGTACACGCATGGATCGATCCTCGTACTCCCTGGGCTCTCGTACTGACCAATCACGATGCTCATTTGCAGATGGCAGTCGCTCGGGGGTCCTACCACCAGTCATAGGTCGTCCTCGTCGACCTGGCGAGGCTTCGCGAGGTCTTGCAGCATCACCTGGCCGATCCAAGCGTCCATAGTCGTTCGGAGGGGGCCTATTGTCATATCGACTGTGCTGGCCGTATTCCATCGGACGATCAGGCCCCGATCCAGGACGATCGGGCTGACGAAATCGATTTGGTTGCGGATCAGGCCTCGTAGGCAACATGTGCGCGGGCTTGCCGACGGTCGCAGGTTGGGGTGTGTTTCTACCTTCTGGACGCGGTGGTACTGGGGATGCACGAACAGGAGGCGCAGAAGTGCCCGCATTGGATCTCGATGTCGCCGTCTCATCCTTGGGTGTAGCTGCTGAGCGATTATCAGGGCGATCTGTCGAAGCCTTCAATGATTCCCGGTCACGGCCTAACGAAGCTGTTGCTGCCGGAGTGGACGGAGCTCGGTCTTGTGGGCCTGCATCTGGCTTCTCTGAGGAGGACCGCGATGCGCCGTTGCTGCTGCACGACTTAGTTGCTGGTTTTGATGATTTTTCTCGCTGATATACTTACGTATCGGTTCTTGGTTTGAAGGCAGGTGCTGTTGGTTTGAGCTTCGCAGTGGTGCTGTCTGACGGTTGAGGAGTCTTGCCAGTCTTACCGGCAGCCTCATTTGTACCGTTCGTCGGAACAGCCGTCTCAGCAGGTTCTGGGAGCTTCCATTCATTAGCTTGCGGTCTTGCATTAATCAAGGTAAGAACACTTACATTGCGGAATTTCCACTCGGACTGCATCGGCTTATTGAAGGACGCAAGACTCGACCCAGCAGCTGTCTTGACATCCTCTCGTGGATCCTCCTTCGACATGGTCCTGATCGTTGTTTCCAGTTCCTTCGCCATGGTGTCGACCTTGGGAAAGCTACCAGAACAAGCGGTGAGAATGACCAGCGAGTTTCGGATTTGCTGGAAGTCGCCGCTATCGAGACAAGACTTGAGGGCCGCAAAGAGTGCCTTGTGCCACTTGTGGAGTAGGTTGCAGAAGTCAGCATACTGGAGATGGTCAAGCGGGTTGCGATCAGAGTCAAAGCGTCGACCAAATCCAGGAAGCTTCTTGTCCGGACCATGTGCCGATTTGACATATGCATCGTCCTTGTTCTCATGCCATCTGAACAACTCCCGTAGAATGCTGTTGAGGAAGCGACCAAAAGCGAACGCCTCATCGTCCGAGTACATCCTCACGATACACGCGAGCTTGTTTGCGTTGAAAAGGAGGTCCAAGAGCTTAGCTGTGCGGAACCCTGGCACGCCGGAGTTGTGCATGAACTTTAGCATAGCGGCTGCAAACTGCGCATCTTCCAGTGACATGCGACTTCGTGGAATGAAGCAATCTTGGAGCAATGCGCTGTGAAGCGCGTCGGATCGTGCATTTAGCATCGGAACGCCATCGAACCATGTCCGCATCTCCAATCGCAAGTGGGTTTGAGTGAGATTGCTTGCCATGATAGCCTCTTGCTCTTCGATCTGCAGCTTGCCAATATCAATCTTTGCTTGACGCATCTCATCGGTTTCCTTCCTGGGTACACTGGGGTTGTATCCGCGTCGTTCGGGAACAGGCGGAGGCAACTTTCGCTCGTAGTGGCCAATTATGCCACGGTAGGGGTCCTTGAAGCCTTCATGATCGACGTTGGGTAGCGACAGTTGCCAAAACGTGATGTAGAAGGACACGCACGGGTGCTCGCCGAATGTATCCGGCAATCCGAGCTTCAGCTGCTCCGCCAGAGATTCGATAGCAGGATTGGCCGACTTGTGGGTGTCGATCGGTACGAGCGCACCTGACGCAGCATCTGTTGCAGACAAATCCTTCATTTCAACGTCCTCCGAATCCTCTGTCTTGCTGACATCCTTGATTGTGGAATCGGTCTCCTTGTCGGCGCTGGTAGATCCAGTCTTCTCATCGGCGTCGGACATGGCGATGTCGCCGTTGGATTGGCGTTCCGACCGAGGAGGGACCAGTCGTTTCCGGGTCCTGGACTCGTCCGCTTTCGCCGCTATGCTACCTCGTGCAACCGTGAAAGCAATTTCAGGTTCGACGCCATAATCAGCGATCATGGCGATTGGTCCAGGGAACAAGTTATCGAAGTCGTCTTCAGAGAAGTAGGTTCGGAGAAACTCGAGATACTGTAGCAAGTTGGCGCGCATCTTGTCTAGGTTGAACAGCACAACCTTGTCCGGTGCATCCTGCTGGTCATCCCGGTATGCATAGGCTTCGACGTGCTGCGCCAAAGCGACTAGGATTTGCGGTGCAAGGCCGGTCTCCTTGAGGTATCGTGCCAGTCGCTTCGCGGAGGACGCAGACAGATGGCGGTTGTCCTTTAGGTAAAATGTGTATGCGAATTTGCGGAGCATAGGCCCAGCGCAGAGAGACAAAATCATGGTCTCTGATAGTGAGCCACCAATGCTGATACCGCCCATGTGTTGAAGGATCTGTTCGAGGACGTCGAGCATGAACAGTTCGCCCTCGGTTTGCAGTAGTTGATGCGTAATGTATTGCAGTACAGGTGTTGGGTCCATGAAGGCGTGCCTATGGTAGGCCTTGCCGACGAAAGAAGCGATGTTTTTGAGCCAAGGAGCAGCCAGCATACCATCATCCTGTGTTCCGCCCTTCTCGGGTCGGAGGAAGAAGTTCACCAGTGTCCATGTCAGGCAGTCGTATCCCAAGAGTGTGAGATATTTCACACACTCGACCAAAGTGTCAATCATGTTGGGATAGCTGATGAGGCGTTTCAGAGTCAACTGAAAGACGATACCTGGGCTCGCGTAGGAGATCTTCGCAATCTTTCTGCCGTATTCTTTGGTGTTGCTTGCAGCCACTCGGTCAAGGTCGTATTTAGTCTTTGCAGCGACCTTCTCGAATTGCGCCCGGAGCGATGCCGGCTTTGTGGCGGTGAACCACTGTTGGTAGATGCTGTAGCGCGTCGCAGTATCGAAGTGCTTTATCAGAGCCCAGACTTCGTTGACAATGCCGGGATTGCTGCCAGTGAATGACAACGCGGGAGCAATAAAGGTTGCACAAAAGTCAACCCAGCGCTTTCGGTTCGCTTCCGATGGATCGTCGGCATAGCTCTTCCTAGCGATTCGGACAATCTTCGTCAACAGCACGATGTCCTTGCCGCATTCAGGGCCAAGAAGACCGAGGAAAGAGGTGCAAACCTTGACGACGTCATCCACGTCCTGACAGACGGGGACATTGTCGATCCACTCTTCCCAGTAGAACTTGTAGTCTTCGCCGCCCACAAAACCAGCATCGCGAGCATCGAGTTTGGGCCATTTGAGCATCTTGCGAGGGATGTAGTCAGAAGGTCGTGGCGCAATCTTCAAGCCCGATCCCTTGACGGCGACAGGGACAAGATCAGCAGGCGGTCGGGTCGCCTCGTACATTTTGCTAAGAGATCGATGCGCTATCCGACAGAGAAGGTCGTTGAGATCAGGATAGACATCGATGAGCCAGGGGTGTCGTCCTAGAATGAAGAGAGATTCCGGGATAGCTCCAATGCACAATAAGCTCTTGAGGAGTTGATACTTCTGATCCACTGGTTCAGGCAGAGAGTTCTTTCGTTCAGTGGCATCATCAGACTTGGCCGGTGTACTTCGTTCCGATTCGGACTTGGAGGCGGCATCTCTTAGACGTGACACGGCTGATGGTCCAGGTGGTGTGTCATCTGGCAACGCACCAGACATGGTGAGGGCGTTGCGGACAGCGCCTCGCTCTTTCGCTTCCTTCTCCTTCTTCGCCTTCAGAAGCTTTTCCTTGTGCGCAGCCATGTCTTCTTCGAGAGGATAGAGGTGTGGGTAGAGGTCCAATAGTGACATGAAGCCAACCTTGATTAAGAGTGCCGCCAGATGTACGAGGTTATCAGGAAGGTTATCCTGAGCGTCCCGAGTATCGGAAGCATAGAATCGGAGCTTGAATCCAAGGAGCTGGGCTGCAATGTCGTTGCTTGGTGGAGGTAAGGTTCCAGTTTGCTCGATCCACTCGTCCGACCACTTCCTTGCTGCTTGTTGTTTCGAGAGTGGTACGCCTTCAGCAGGAGTAGTCAGGTCCGGCGGCCGGTTGTTCGTGGTAATACGGCGGGCGCCGAGCTCGAAATAGGCCTGTATCCCTGCGCGTTCGCCCAGCTCTCCAACTCGTTTCCAAAATTTCTTGTCTCGTTGCTCGCGCAGCTGTGCTTGCTCTTCCTTCTCTTCTTCTGAACAATACCATACATCTGACTCTGGCTCTGCCCATGAAGGCAGCGTCTTGACGTCCGGCTCTTCCCATTCGATACCATCCATGCCGCGCACCTCTGGCCACCACGCGGTCGACCTGAGCAGCTTGACAAAGAACTTGTTGTGTTTAACAATCAGGTTGGCGAACACATCTAACGTCACATCAAGAACGCGACCAATATCCAAGTCAAAGGCACCGATGAGGGCATTGACTCGCTGATAAGTCTGGTTGATGGACTCGCGGGTGGGCGGCTTCGATTGTACTGTGGTGAAGTATTCGGTCATGAGCTTCGAGTAGCCCTCGGTCTCTTCGCGCAGAAGGTTGTAGTTGGACTGGCGATAAAGCGCATGGGTGGCTTTGCGGACGGCCATCTTGCCGAAGCTGTCGCGCACGAGGCCTAGTGACCCCAGGAGATCACTCTCGAGCTCGTTGCGCATCCGCGAGACGTCGAGGTCGGTTGCCATGAGCATCTGCTGGGCGAGGGCCTGCTTGTCCTTGTCCAGCGTCAATGAGCTCAGCGTGTCGAGGAATGTCGAGACCGGGTCGACATCGTCGTCTGACGGAGCGGCAACGATGTCGCGTACTAATGAACCGAGCTCTGTCGCCGCCATCTGGTGGTCCAGGGCGGCCTCGATGATCTCGTGGAATATGACGGACAAGGTGAGCACATCGCCGTCCCGCTGTGCAGAGGTGGCAGCTTGCACGACGGCGCTGCGTGCCTCGGCGTTCCATCTGGCGACTCGCTGGGGCGTGAGGTACTCATTGCTCTCGGGCACGTCTCGTGTAGCTGCAGAGGTTGCGGGTTGGTTGCTCGGCGGGGCGGGCGCAGACTGGACGGCCTGTGGAGGCCGACTCGACGGGAAGCTGTTCGCGGGCGGAGACATTGCTGTAGGCGACGGGTGTGAGACATTTGGGCTTTGGGGTACGCTGGAGCCACCGCGGCCACCATTCCTGCTCTGGCGCCGCTGGTTACCTCCGCCGCGCGGGCTACCCTGCTGCGACTGCTGGTTGTGGTTGTGATTATGGTTATGGTTCATGCCCATGCGCAGCTGCTCCGGGCGATGGGGGCTGGGCCGCTCGTTATCCTGCGAGTATTGGCGGTCGGGTCGCTTGCGCTTGGGCGGTGCCATGATGGTACTCTCTTAGAGTTGAGAGACCAGCGCGGGTGGAGGGTCGACGTGTAAGGTGCGGTGCATGCAAGGTCGAGGTTGCAGCGCGGGTTAAGAAGTCGTCGTGGGCGATCGCGGGTGGGCTAGGAATGAAAGGAACGACTGTAAGAGCCCGCGATCTGATGGGGTCGGCAACAGCGTCAAGTCGCGTTGCGTTGGGCGCGGTCGGAAGATGATGAGCGTGTCTCAACTTTGAGGCTCAAGCTGCGATAGATAGCTAGCGTCGGCCAAGCGTTTGCGCCCACTTTAGGCATGGTAAGCAGCAGGGATGCGCTTTCACTTTCACCACTTCACGGCTGCCATTGTTCAACGTCTGACCTAAAACACAAAATAACATGCGCTCAAACAAAACATGCCTGTTTAATAGCTGTATGGACACATCACGCAAAATACACTTTCATAGGACGACCATGTTGGCACGAGATCAATCGATCAATTGCGTAGCGTTATTCAAATCAGAGTAACTTAGGTCTCAAATGCAAAGGAGCGACCAGACCCCACTATTCTTCTTAGCTTCCTCTCTTCTAGGCGACAGCAGCAACAGCCTGCGCAGTGGCCTTGCGCTCGTTCTCGAGAACAGCTTCAAGCACGCCTGCAGCACCCTGGCCAGCCTTGAGCTCCTTCAGGACAGCATCAACTCCGAGCTGCTCATCAGTCCAGAGTGGCGCCTCGTCCTCCTTGCCTTCAACGCCGACGCCAATGAAGCCGCCTTCAGCAGCCCATTCGCTGGTGCGCTTGATGCCGAGCTGCTTCCAGACGGCATCGAACGCCTCAACCAGATGGTCGCGGTACTCGCGCACGTGACCCGGGGTGGGCGTAATGCGGAGGCGCTCTTGACCGACGGGCACAGTGGGGTAGTTGATGGCCTGGACGTAGATGCCCCAGTCCTCGAGCAGGAGATCGGAAGCTTTCCTCGCAACCTCTGCATTGCCAACAAGCACAGGGACGATATGGCTCGGGTTAGGAATGACCGGAATGTCCTTGTCGCTCAACGCATCCTTGACCGCGCGTGTGTGCAGCTGCTGGAGGCGCCTGTCACCCTGGTAATTGGCCTGGTATTCAATGGCAGTTTTGGCGCCTGCCATGGTCGCTGGCGGGAGTGAAGTAGTGAAAATGAAGCCAGGCGCAAGAGACCTAATCGTGTCAACAAGCTTGGCGGTTCCAGCAATGTAGCCGCCAACGCAACCATAAGCCTTTCCAAGCGTGCCGGTGATGATGTCGATGCGATCCTGAATGGTGCCCTGGGGCTTGCCGGCCTTGTGTGCTTCATAGTCGAGGTGCTCAGCAACGCCGGCGCCGTGTGGTCCGTACATGCCTACAGCATGGACTTCATCCAAAAAGGTAATGGCGCCATACTTCTCAGCAAGGTCACAAATTCCTTCAATTGGGCCAATTGAGCCGCACATGCTGTACACGCTCTCAAAAGCAATGATCTTGGGGTATTCTGCAGGGATGGACTGCAGCTTGGCCTCGAGATCAGCGAGATCATTGTGCTTGAAGACCAGCTTCTTAGCACCGGAGTGGCGAATTCCCTGAATCATCGATGCATGGTTCAAGCTATCCGAGAGAATAACGCAGTTGGGCAGCTTGCTTCCCAGCGTGGCCAAAGTGGCGTCGTTGGCGACATAGCACGACGAGAAGACGAGAGCAGCCTCCTTGGCATGCAGCTTCGCAACGGTCTCCTCCAAAGCTACGGCGTGCTGGTTGTGGCCAGAAATATTCCTGGTGCCACCAGCGCCTGCACCGTAGTTATCCAGGGTCTCGTGCATAGACTTCAGCACGTGCTGGTTGCGACCCATGCCGAGGTAGTCGTTGGAGCACCACACAGTGACCTTCTCTTCCTTGGATGCCAGATGGGCGCGGGGGAACTCCTTGGCCATGCGGTTGATGTTGTTGAAGTAGCGGTACGACTTGTCCTTGTGCTTCTTGTCGAGCTCATTGTGGTAGAACCCCTCATAGTCGAATGTCTTCGCCTGTGGATCGTGTGGGTGTGCCACCGGGGCGGCCTTTGCAGCCGCTGGCTTTTGGGCGGTAGGGGGGAATGGAATTGGCCCTGGGTAAGTGTTAGCCGCGATTCAATTCAGCAATATTTTCAGTTTTAACGTAATGCGCTCATGACGCAACGACTCTGAAAATGCTTAGAAAAGGTGTCGTACCCTGCTTGACCCTCAGACTCTCAATTTCAATGGCCTGAGCCTCCTTGGAGGTGGTGGTATGCAATTTCGCCCGGCTGACGCGCGAGTGGTAAGCCCGCACACCGCCGAAAGCGCCGGCAAGAGCGCTGTTGCCACTGCGAGCACTCTGGACGGCCAGCGCCTTGCCCATGATCGGGCAGCGGCGGCCGAGAACCTGGAGATTCGACATGCTACCAGCGCCGGGGGAAACATCGTGGCCAGCGGCGGTGGTGGAGAGCGACCGGAGCGTGGCGGGGGATGTCTTGGAGAGGAACGGGCACATGGACCTCGACTGGCGCAAAAGAGCCTCCATGATGGTCAATTGCTCGATAGAGGCGTGAGATGTGTGTAGGCGAGTATTATGGTGTGGAAAGAACAGGAGAGAGAAGAGCGATGGGGAGGAAGATCGGTTCGGAAGTGCGTCGAAGTGGACAGGTTAAGTGAGTAAAAACCGAAACCGACGTTCAGGGCCTTTGCCCGAGGCTTGCAATACGCGCATCATCATTGGCCCCTCGTGCTTAGTATGACATGCCGACGGCACCGCCAGTACTCTAATCCTTAATTGCCCTGATCCGCATGTGGGGTACCGAGCTTTTTCAGTGTTCCGCCGCTTTCCACGTCCAGCGAGACTGGGCTAAGGTCCATTGCGCCCGTCAACCTGGTGAAAGTGCGCTGTAGCCGTTTAGTCGGCTACTTTCTATTTTGTAGATCTTCTGCATTTCCGTATCCCGTGTATACCATCTGCTGTCTCTACCAAGAATTTCAATCTGTCATCTAGAGACAAATCAAGTCTTCACCATAATCCTTGATCCATGTCTCTTTCGCGCTCGCATTCCCTCAATAACCATTATCCCAAACATCCCGACCTTTCCGCCCTTCCTTTCCTAAACACATTCCATCCCATCTCACTGTCCCAACGTACCATACCCCACTCCATCCAGCCTCTTCCACCTTCCCACGGCGCAAAATCTGACCACACCATACCGACTCGCACGCTAATGCACTCCGCAATTGCTAAGCCCGAACTATGAGCGAGCGACACGACGGTCTCTCGGAAACTCAGCCGGCCGATATAGCCCTGCAGATCTTGCCGTGCTGTGTAATAATTTACAGCGCGCCAGTCTAGATCAACGATGGAGCGAATCTTGCTTAATGCCGCGTAGCAGCAATACATACTCAGGTTAGGGCATTCAGACGAAAACAACTCCACCGATGCTGGGCTCATAGAGCCTTGCTTCTCATTGGTCTAAGAAGTGTCGCCCTTACGTGTGAGCGCGACATCGGCAGAACATCGAAACTTTTGCCGACACCTCACCGCGCCACTGCACGACCGCAAAGAGTACGCACGACTGCGAGAATCACGCATTATACGTCGCCAAGTCCCAAGATAGCCCGCCGCAAGCGCCACGTTGGAGGTTATGAGGATCCGCCCCTCAGAAGAAAAGGGTTCTATCCTGTTGCTCTAAATAATAGAAGAGAATGGCGCTTTGCTGCTACATAACGTTCCTTTAGCAACGTTTACGAAAGCGCAGATGTTTATAGGTCCGATGATCGGTCTTGGTGTTCTTACCGGTACTACCCTTCCTTACGCATAGCCATGTATACCAACCACTTCCGCGTCGATTCAACGATGCATCACAAAGGGGGTTGTAAATGGTAGATCTAGAGCAGCTTGAGCGGTTAACCCTAGTTTCGGTTAGGTAGCACCCAGGCCAATAACATGGTAGAAACATGGTAGAGGGTTAAGGCAAACAACGTGATAACAAGAGTCAAACGTGGAATTTATGCCCGGGTTGGTTATTAGTTTGACATACCTACAGCAAACGTTAGCAGGTGTCAGGAACGACTAAGTAGTAGACATTTTGTCGTCTCAGGAATTCTTGAACTGCTTCGGCGCCATAGAGCTACGCCGTCTTAGCACTTCCCCAAAACTACTCATCGTTACGGCAGCTATGACGAAATAGAACTTCTCTCAGAACTCAATATATTCGCAGTGTGGCTGAAAAAAGCTGGGATGGAAGTGTTTACTTGCTTGGCCGTCACACCCCTTTCATGTCTCCTTTGTACCTTTTCAAGGTTGATGGGATTACTCGTGCAGGACCATGGTGACAATGTCTTCGTGAAGGCATCCCGATTTCGGCAAGATAATATGTCGGGTCTATAGCATGACTGCGGACCGTGGCGGAAGTATGTGTTACGTATGGCGACGATGGACCCATTGGTTGTAACTAATCTTTAAATCAATCAAAGTTGTTCGAGCTCCCATCAAATTCTCCTTCAGAGCATAATACTGATTGGAGCCCATTCCTACAGTAATTTGATATTTAATCGCTACTCGCTCACGGAATGGCTATTGTTCGTCGAAATTGCCTGTTTCGTCGCGTTACTGGCGAGCGTTGGACCTGAATCGGTCTCCAAGGTTAACCTTGCACATTGTCATGAGTTGGGATCTTCGAGCTTCTATCTATAGGCTCAATCGACCCCCGATATCCAACATCCGACGGCCAACACCCGATGTCCAACATCCGATGTCTCGGCCGAGTCTTTGTTAGAGCGCGTACGCGCTATCTGTGACACCTAAGACTATCATATACACGAACAAATGCAGATAGCACGAGTGAGATTTCTTACTTCCCTAAATTTCCCGCTGTCGTAAACCGTCATAGAAAAGGAATGGTCGTGGTCTTGTATCACTAATCGTAGAGTAATGACCACACTCAGTAGCTTGTCGTGTACCACTATTGTATGACCATCTATTGTCCAAATGACGCGGGGTGATACAATATAGGAGGACTCTTGTAGCACTGTTGAGACATCCCTTTCAGTATTCAGTCACATTTCACTGGTTCTACGATGAGTTTTCGACTGCTACGTTCATTCTTTGTGATGATCAATAACCAAGCAGTGCTTTATCTAGGTAAGGGGAAAGTGCCGCCCATCATGCCCAGACACTAAGTGCAAGTATTAGCCGTGATCATGCCACTCTAAGACCATGTTCACCGCGCCGGAGACCAGGACCTTCATTTCCCATAGACCTGAGCTGAGACCTAGACTGAGACACAGACTTGTCGTGATAACATAATCGTAAGCACTGTGCTCCCAAGGTCGAGGTCAACAAGCCGGGTTATCTGCGTGAACAAAGAGGAATATAAATATGAGGACGAGCAGCATAGTTGCAGTATCGCTATCATCACTTCTACTTTCTACTTTCTGTCTCTCATCAGCCAAAAGCATTACTCTTTTCACAAGATACACTCTATCGTCATGAAGATCTTTGCAATCTGCGCCCTCCTCGTGGGAATCGCATCTGCTTTGCCAGATGCTCGTATCACGAAGCTGCCAATGGACCGAATATTGGCGCGACAAGACATCCCGGTGTCTAACTGTCAAGCTCGTGAAGCTTGCGACCCAGTAGGTACTTCTTACCAAGAACTTCCACTAGCGAAGAATGTATCTCAGAGACACTGTTGCTGATCATAAATAGGAGCAAAACTGTGCTTGAAATTATTGTTTCGGTCGCGGGCAGTGCTGCATCTCCAGTCAATCCAGTTGCGTAAGTAATCTTCGTTCAACATCTTTTGTTACAGAATGTTACTAACATAACAACCTGTAGTGTTAGACAGGAAGTCACAGACCATTTCTCAAAAGTCCATCTGCATTTGATCGTTGCATAGAGTTCTCTTTAGTCATGAAGAGTTTCAGCTCGGCCGACTATTGCAGACGTGTAATCCTCTGTTTACAAAGCCTGGTACTTAGTGTACTCGAGTAGCTAGCTTCAACAGTCAGAATAACAGAACTACTTTTGAGATTGATACTGAATAGTTCTATGTTGTGATAACAGATACCTCGTATTCTCAAGGATCTAAAGATTGGTCCGTTGCCTTGACAGTTGTGAGCCCCTGGAGACCATGCCTGCGCAAGTATGCCACTTAGGCAGTTTTTCTCGGGCAGAGAACTGCGAAGTAGAAAGACTAGAAAACTCCATGTCCTTAGCTTTGAGCGACGCTTGCAATTGCATATGTCATTCAAACACCATAAGCTCTATGGTACTCGATCCCACTCACTGACCCAAATCGCCTCACGGGCAGACATGAAGCTTTGCATGTCTCGCCTCAAGTAGATTCCTTCTCCATCTCACACGAGTAACCTATCTAATTGAAATGTTACATCTTGTCAAGTCCCTAACAAACCCTGAACCGGACTGAGGAGGTACGCTAGCGCCTTCCTAACGCCGTGGTCGGGGGTAAACCTTCCAAAGGAACTTATATGTCAAGATGCGCATTATTTACCAATAAGTTCTTGTGCCGTACCTAGTCGTGTACATCTCTATTGCTGACCCTAGTCATAATAGAGCGCAATACCTCAGCAGCGAAGTTCTAGAGCGGCACATGGGCTCGCCGAGTGCGTGCCGTGCTCCATAATTTGCGGCATTCTGTGCTCGCCGAAAGCGTGCCGTGCTCCACACTTACGGCATTGACGAAGCGCAGAGTTTCTGCTTGCACTTGCAAATAGATACATACAGGTGCTGGTCACGATGTGCTTGAATGGGTGGTGAAGTACTGATGGTTAGTTCGATACAATTTCAGGCTTTTTAGGAGGAGATCTGTTGGAGAGTGTGTTGGGTACTGTATTTCTGATCCTTATTAGGGAGAGTATGACTAGGTTGAAATGGCTGACTCTGTATGCTGTGTTGTGGTTGCCAGCAAGCTAAATAGCGCAAACAAGATTCAAAACCCACAACTCAAAATCCAGGAACGAAAAACAAGGACCACGATCACGTAAAGAATACTTTTCCCATCCCACTGCAGCGCCAATTAGAAATCCTCTTTACTGACTCCTCATCGCGGCCTAAGTGTGGGTGTGTGTCAAGTGCAGATCTCTATGCAACCTCGCCTCCTTACGATCTGCCGTCACGTCCTTATCATAAGGAATACCAGCCTCCTCGCGAGCCATATCGTTAATCCAGCGCTGAGCCGGCTCCACCTTTCGACCCTGACTCAACATATCCGCGAGGTAAAACCAGCACAGCGCATTGCCGACGGTACTAACCTCGTCGCTAACATGTGTCTTCGCATATACCGACATTTCCTCGTAAAGCGCGTTGTCGGAGAACAGGTCGTACAAATACTTGCCGACAACGACGGGAGTACTATCGTTCGACTCGACGAGGAATCCGTTCTTGCCATGCTCGACTTGGAGGGGGATGCCTCCGCGCTTCGTCGCGATGATGGGTTTTCCGTGGAAAAGAGCCTCGCTGACTTTGACTTCGAAGCCTTCGCGACTCGAGAGTTGCAGGGCGACATGGGCCTTGGTCATGAGCGCGTTCAAGATCTGGTCGACTGGGCCAACGCGCATGACTATAATGTCCTCTTCCAGCTCTTTGTAGTGCGTTCTAATGGTTTCCATGACCTGAGTGTAGATGGGGACTGCATCGGGATCGTCGATGGCCCCATGACCTGCTACGACAAGTTGAGGCGTATCCTCACGATTCCAGTCGGCCATATACTTGCGGCGGAGCTCGGCGTATGCTGCCAGGACGTGGAGGATACCCTTGGCCGGGTCGAACCGCGCGATCTGTACGATGTACTTTCGGTTGTCGTAGTCGAAGCTGAACGGCAATTGGCGAGAGAGGATATCAGCCTGGAACTCATGCAAGTAGAACTCCACATCCCAGGGCTCCATGTTCTTATTCAAGCCGTCCAACCAGTCGGTGGTGGCTGGCATATAGCCGACTTTCTCAGAGGGGACATTTTGCGGCACAAAGTCAGGAACCGGGTGGCTCACAAAAACGTCGCATTTCTGAACGCGGTCCCAGACCCACTTCCATACTGTGGATGCGACCTCGGCGGGGTTAGTCACAAGGTCAGCGCGAACCTGTATGTGACTGCGATATATGACTGGCCGGTCGGGATCCTGTTCTTTGGCGAGCCGAACGAGCAGCGGCATTTGAGGGTCATCAACGATGATAACGTCCGCACCGCCCTCAGAGCGGGGTCTCAAGGGCCCGTTCTTGCACAGCCAGTAGCGCTCAGCATTATCCGTGCACCATGAGTCGAGTGTGGAGATGGATTCCTCCGTCAATTCCTTCTCCCAGCTTTGATCGACACCCTGAAGGATGTTGTGATTGGCTTTCGTGATAGTGAAGACTTCTGGCTTTGGTCGCGGGACATACCACTTGCAGTCTACCTCCATAGATCGACAGAAGCGTATGAGAGCGTGCCTCATCAACGCAACTCCACCACCCTGTGGCGTGCTGTTGAAGAACGCAATCTTTGTTTTGCGCCCTTGGAGAGAGGATGTGTATTTCAATGTCGACTCCCACGTGTTATGATGAACACTGCTCCGGAAGTTGGCCAGTCCAACGAGGTTGGCCATGGAGTTCGCGTCGACGCCAACCCTGTTATGTTTACGGACAGACAGACGAAGCTGATTGTGTTGTCCAAATTTCCTGGACGGTATTAGTCAAACCCCTTCACTATATACATCAAACACTTACTCAAGTACTTTCCGAACCACGGAATCAGACTCCTCGTCTACTTGCCACTCCGTTCCCATGGTTGCCCTGCTGCTGTCATCTCCACTCTCCTCCTCTGGTTCATCTTTGCCAAACGGAGCAAAGGTCAATGCAACAATATCTTGTGCAGCCCACAATTTCCGTGCTAATCCCTCATTGCATCTCTCCTCCGTGGCCTTAGTCATGCCGCAACCCAGGATCTTGTAGTAGTGAACTTTCCTGAATCTGTAGATCTGTGCGCAGATGAAGTCGTCGAGCTCCAAATCATCAAATTCGGTATAGTCGATATCTCCAGTAGTCGTCGAGTACGTGGGGGTCGCCGAACCAGACCTATCCCCTCGCTTCACACCCTTGTAATAAACATTGTAGTCCATCGAATATGTGCCGTCATGAAGAGTGATGCCAATCACCAGCACGTCCGGGTCATCACTTTTTGGCGCAACCGAAATGCCAACAAAGAGACCCTATAATGATAAGCATGCATGGCACCACCCAAACGATGCCGATGAGTTTAGGACTGCTTACCTCTGGACGCCAACCATTCCCTTTCTGAAGTTTTATCTCTCTGATCGAGGGCGGCGGTCGGAAGGCATCCGATAATTTGTAACGAACGTTACCTTTCCTTTGATTGCGTTCATCCGGAGCTTTAAGATGCGAATCATCAAAGCTGCTGAGACGTGAATCGTCCGAGGTCTGGACGGGAGAGGCGTCGGAAATCTGGACCTGCGGTTCTTCAGGTGCCTCGATCGTCTCCACCGGGCGAGACCTTGCGACTGGGGCGGGAGGGGCACTGGCCATCGTAGCAAGGTGATGGGTAATGTCAAAGTGAGTAGTATGATCTGTGAGTGAGTTGAAGCAGAAGGTGAATTGAGTCGCTTTGAGGCTGAAGACTGTGAGGTGCGCAATGTGTTGGAGAGATTGGACTCTCAGACACAGCCCTCTTTAAACAGGAACTGGACTTCACGTGTGGCCGAACGCGTGACCGCCGCGGCCTCCCCGTGAATGTGAGCCCATTATGATTGCAGATGGCAGCGGGATGCTGTCACAGCCGAATGCAGTGGCGAATGGTGACGCTGTGTGCATGGCTGCGATTTGTTGTGATCAAGGACATTCGTCCATCGAGATCGCTATTCAAACAGCGGTGGTGTGGGTATGCTTTCACAGCTGCGTTGGCTTTGAAGGCACAATCTCTGTCGCTCTTCAAGTACGGAAACACGATGGGGTGACGCGACGATGGTCGGAACGCTGACAAGGCCGGGTCTGGCTGACGCAAGGCGCCTGCCGCTCCCCACACAACGGGCTAGAGCGACCACTGGCAACGTCCGATAAACATCACACGCTACAACCAGCGCAGGCGGTAAAACGGATGCACTGCGGAGCACCGTCTTACTGCAGTGAATCAGGGTCGTTTGACATGAACGGGTTTTCTGCCCTAGTCCACATTCACGTTGATAAGCACGTCTCGCCCATTCGCGGGACTAGTAGAGAGAAGCCGTTGGTGGAGACTATTCAGCCGCCGAACGCATCGTATGTACAACTGTTGTCGTAGACGTGGAACACGGATCCCTTCGGCAGCGAATATTCGTTCTGCGATGACCCAAGCGCGAAGCCAATGGATCGAGGGCTGTGAACCAACTTTGAGTGGGTCGTCCGTTTCTGCAAGTATGAAGATCAGGCCACTCCTGGAGCCTTCTACACCGCACCACGCTGGGAGCTCCACATATATCGTGAGGAGGCTTCGACGGCAGAGGGTATGTGGAGACGACTCGATGCTGGATTGGTATGGCTGCGATATGCGACGCGGGATGTTGATGCTTGTGACTTCACGCAAGAAGCAGCAACTTTTGATACGCGATAATGCAAATGACGTGAGTGCCAAGGCAGACTGAAGCACAACATTGCGGAAATCCAGTGAAGCTTTAATTCGTGAGCAGAGAATTCGATCCTGCTTGTGTATCTCCAGGACTATGTGTCGCGCTGATTTTGTATGCATGACCTCACCGCACAATGAGTATGATTTCCCAGCAGTTGCACTTGCGACGCAATCGGACGCAATCGGACGCAAACAAAGCTTATCTTTGAGCGTCACCAATAACATATGGTATACCCGGTAAAAGTCCTATCCAGAAAGTGACGGTGATGAACGGACGAGGCCAGTCGGCGAGGCTCGGTTTCGCATTAGCGTAGAACGGGAACTGCGGCTGGCTAAGTTATTTTGGTAGGCTAAGCGAGAAGCAGCCTATGACCAGGGTCTCACATCAGGCACTCGGCCAGCTTCTGGAGGGCAGACGAGCCGGAGCGTGAATCATGCACGTCAGCTGGCATGGTCGAAGCCGACATGTCTGGCAGTGCAGAGACGGCACGTGACACGTCCCCGCCGTAAGCGGTCGTGCAGTCTGACGAGTTCGGCACTGGGAGCCATGGATGTTTGGGTTGTTGTATCCAAGCGGCGGCGCTCCTGCCGGGTTAGGTACGAAACGCTAGGGGCACGGGCGCAAGGACCCACCACATCTCGCTCCGCAAACCTTCGCGTTCTCCAACCTCACCACCGCCCTCCCCGTCCAGCCAGCATCACGACCCCGTCCGCAGCTCTACAATCCATCCCGCATCTGTCGCGCCCACCTCCGGGCCGGCCCTGACTGCATCTTCCGCGCCTGTTGCCTCCGCCTGTCTTGCCTTAGTCCAGCCTTGTCAGCCTTGCGCTCAGGCGTCAACACCGTCGTCGCAACCCCCATCAGACCGCCGCCCTCTAGTCGCGCATACCTGTAGACCGCGCGTGAACCTACTACCGGCCTTCCCGCAAAGCGCGCGTGCACGTCGCGACCATGAACCACGGCTACCCCCCGCCCCGCGTCATGGGCGGCCCCCAGGTTGGCCCGACGCAGCGTCTGAATGAGCTGCTCGACAACATCAGGGCCGAGTTCGAGACAGAGTCCCAGCGTAGTGTCGACTTTGAAGGACAGAGTGAGTACCTCCGACGCGTCTTGCGCATCTTGCGGCCAAGCAAACACTCCACATGCACATATATGAAGCTGCAGCATGATTGAGACACCTGCCTGCGCATCGTAGGCATTGTCACCAGCTCGAGCCTATGCGCTGTCTCGCGGCCTTCTCACTGTCGGCCAAAGCTTCTGAACATGCCAACGTAGCGCTACATGCGACCCCTAGCTAACAGCGCGATCAATAGTCACCCGCCACATCCAGGATATCGAGCTTATCCGCGGCAAGATCTACTCGCTGGAGCAGCAACATAACCAAATGAAAGCAAAGTAAGCACAACTCAGCACAGATACGCCGCAGAATGCCTTCAGGACGTGGCTGACAGCTTCCAGGTATGAAGACAGAATCGCACAACTCGAACGCGAAGTCGAAGCGCGCGGTGGACCTAGCCAGAGCTCGCAACACCACGGCGGCCCGTCCCAGCCTCAGCCTCCGACCATCGGCCATGGACCCAGCAATCTGTTCGGAGGAATCATGGCTGGCAGTGCAGCTCAAGGCGGCCCTGGTCTGGCACCTCCTCCTCAGGAGCCACAGCAGCCTCAGGGCATGCCACCACACCTGGGGCCACAGGGGCCACCAGGTCTCAACCCTGCACCGGGACCCCCGCAGCATTTCGGCGGCTACCAGCCGGGCCCCTCTGTCAATGGTAAGCACGACACCTTCTGTACCTTTTAATGGAGATTGCCAGTGTCCGAGAGCTGGAGGTCACATTCGTTGCTCGAAGAGTAGCTCAAAGGACGTCGTGCTAACTCACTCTAGGCTATGGCCAGCCTCCGCAACCGACCGCTTCGCCCGGCGGAAAGCGACCAGGGCCCCGCGGTCCTCCAGGAGGCCCTGCGACTCCCCAGCAGAACAATCCTGCCCCCTACCCTGGATCGCCCCAGGTTCCACGCCCGACTCCACCTCCCCACCATCCGCAGAATGCTCTGATGGCACGCCACGGCGACATCCCGTTGGCCCAGAGTAATGTTCTTGCCGACCTGGACATCGAGCAATTGCCAGAGAACTTGAAGAAGGAAGGCAGTGACTGGTTCGCCGTGTTCAACCCGCGGACTAGGCGTACCCTCGACGTCGACCTCATCCACAACTTGCCGCATCAGAGTGTCGTGTGCTGTGTGCGTTTCAGTCTCGACGGACGCTACGTGGCAACAGGCTGCAATCGCTCGGCTCAGATTTTCGACGTCGAGACCGGTAACCCAGTAGCGCATCTCCAGGATGGCAGCCTGCCCGAAGACGGTGATCTGTACATCAGGAGCGTTTGCTTCAGTCCCAATGGCGCGTATCTCGCCACAGGTGCTGAAGACAAGGTCATCCGAGTAAGTGTGCTTCAACGCCAGAATTGCAATGTAACAACTAACCTTGAACTCAGGTTTGGGATATCGCTAGCCGCCAGATCAAGCATCAGTTCACTGGGCACGAACAGGATATCTACTCCCTTGACTTCGCTAGGAATGGCAAGATTATTGCTTCCGGTAGCGGTGATCGCAGCGTTCGCCTGTGGGACCTCGAGAGGAATGAGCAAGTCGCCAACTTCTCCATCGAGGACGGCGTCACAACTGTCGCCATTTCACCAGACAATCGCTTTGTTGCGGCCGGATCCCTCGACAAGAGCGTGCGTGTCTGGGACATCCAGAGTGGCCAGCTCGTCGTTCGCCTTGAAGGTGAACAAGGTCACAAGGATAGCGTCTACAGTGTGGCGTTTGCCCCCTCTGGTGACCGCCTAGTCAGTGGCAGTCTCGACAAGACAATCAAGATGTGGGAATTGACTACCTCTTCTCGCTTCATGCCTGCACACGCTCCCAGCGGAAAGTGCGTGCGCACCTTTGAAGGTCACAAGGTAAGTCTCCGAAGGAACTCGCACCCGAGTGTTCGCTAACAAGCCGATGCAGGACTTCGTGCTGAGTGTTGCACTGACCCCGCATGGCGATTGGGTGCTTAGTGGATCGAAAGACCGTGGTGTTCAGTTCTGGGACCCACACACTGGTGTTGCACAACTTATGTTGCAAGGTCATAAGAACTCCGGTATGCTACAAGGTCCACGCATGTCAAGCATGACATAACGCTAATCATTCGCAGTCATTTCGGTGGCTCCTAGCCCAACTGGCGGCGTATTTGCGACGGGCAGCGGCGACATGCGTGCACGCATCTGGAGGTGAGTGATTTTCATTTGCATTTACACAACGTCACATTCAAAGCACCACCCACGAAACGTCAACGTGGTTATCGCAAGCGTTTTAAACATTGCGAACCATGGTTACGTTGCCGGCGCGGACCTCATCCCAAGCTCCTCGCAGCCGTTGCGGTGTGAAGTGCAGTGGGGGACATGGGACTACTGCACCCCCGCTTCGGCTCCCCCACGCGCGACTATCGTTCCGGTGAGCGAACAGATGACGCGAACACAAGTCGCTCGTACGCTCGTGGGATGTATCGAAGCGCCGGCGAAGGTCCTTTCGGCCCGCATGCTATCCCGTCGGCTTCCAGTCTACTCGCATTGACAACCATGAATCAATGCTAACACCATCACAGGTACGACAGGTATGGCGGGCCGTAAAGCGGTGCAAGCCACCCATATCTCACCCCGCCGGGCACTTTCCCGAGCATTGACCCTTTAGGCCCCGATGCAAAATATGCTATGCAAACCTAGTCTTGGCACATTTGAACAATTTGCATCCGGGGCCCAGAGGCAGACGCATCCTTGATGAAGGTGGCAGCTTGACGAACGGGACTTTCTGTGTAATGACATGGTTGTGCTTGAAAGGCCGGGTTTCTTTTACCTTGACTTGGGAGGGAGGGAAGGGGTTAACAAGAAGCGCCACACCCTCGTGGTCTCTGTTACAAATGTAGGTTTGTTTGTCGTTTTGACGGTCCGGTTAGTTGGCATTCCCCCCAGACAGAATAGGCTTGTCTTTGTTTGGAAGATATTTTGGTAGCTTTTTAAGTCGACTTTTCTATACTGATTTGTGGTGTGTGCTTTGGTCGATGGGTGTGGCTGGTGTGTTTGATGTGTGGTCGTGTGCCTTTTGAATGTCTTGTGGAGTAGTGCATGTTGTTCTGTGAGCATACCCCTTCGTTAAAAGGGTCAATCGCCATAACAGCTGGAAAGTTAATCCAGGACGACATACAGCTGTTCGCATGCATTTATCTTTCCCGTCCATCCAGCGTCTTATCAACTACCCCCTTACCAGTCAATGCACCACCCAACATGTCTCCCCTATGTACCCCGTGTATACGCGCGCGGACACTCGCGCTACGACTCTAGATCCGCCCGACTCGTTGTGTTTTCGAATACCGTGCTCGTTGGTGCGTGTGAATGTTTATTCATTGATCCCACGAACCCGACCGGCTGGTTGAGAATGATGGAGCTGGATTGCGCTGGTGTTCTGAGATCGGTATTTCAAGGGATGGATGTGTTGGTCTTTGTGAAGTGGGAAGCGACGTGCGATTCGATTTGATGGGGTTCATGGATCTGTGTTCGAGTTCTGACTGTTTGTCTTGCGGTTCGAGTTTTGAGCGAAGGCTTGGGAATAGCACTGATGAGCGATGGCTCGATACCGTCGTGGAAGGTGTGCGGTTTGGCGTCTGGGGTGTGCGATCGGGTTATTAGTGCTTGAGATTGGAGGGGGGATTCCGTGTAGTGTAAGCTGATGAGATGGTAGTATTTGGACCGTTTGAACAGACATTTGATTCTGTGTGCAGAAGTGAGGCATCCCTGAGGAACTTGTTTAGTGTTTGGAAATTGTCTGATTGCGGTGTGTTTGAAGAAGGGCCACTGCTTGCTGAAGACGTTGTGTGTTGACGATTAGATTCTGACGACTAAGTTGCTCGTTAGATTGCTGTGGCATTCGAGAGCGTATGACTGTGAAATGGAAAGGTCTGGGTTTGTCATCATCCGGTAATACTGGAGTGTGAGACTTGTGAGCAGAACTCGATGAAGGGAAGGGAGGTTAAGGGTGCATTCTAGGGCATACTACGACGGGAAGCTTACAACACAAGCAAAGTACTATGTTGCATCTACACCAGTGTTTTCCTTCTCGTTATTGCAACATGAATTGAGGATAGTGCTGCGAGGACTGACGACCGAACACTCATCGCAACAGCGATGCTCAAGTCACTGCTTTCTTCACCACCAGCATTGACACCAGCATTGAATTTCATCATGCCTTTCACTGGCCTCTCCTATCTCCCTCCATCTCATTGGTGGACTATATTTTCTCGTCTCACACTCCCTCGTGCTTCACCAGCACCAGTCCGTCATGGCCTGTGCAAAATATTCGTTCGTATCCTATGATGCATATCCCAGTTCCCCGTTCCAAAACGAGTCCATCTGCCAAGCCGATACTGCATGATCGCGCACGCTGAAACACCCTCAGCTGTCCATGGGTACGATCTGATAGACAGCTTCGGGCTGAGCGCAAGTATCGCTTGCCCTGGCTCGTGGGATCAGATACCTGGGTCGTTGGGCAGAAGGCATGTCCCTGTTTCAGGATGTGAGTCAAAACGTGCTTACTTGCAAGCAAAGATTGTCACTGTGACGCAGTGTGAGGCAGTGTAGCGTGGGAGGGTCTGAGTCGAGGGATAACGTATGCCGAGGATGTACTTCCTGCTGGAGCTGAAGACGGTAAATGCCGCGGAAATGGTTGAGTCCATGGATGCTGGGAGTTGGTGTTTCTCCAGGGATGCTGGTCTGGAAGATATGGGATACGGCATATTGGAGCGTGGGATGGGTCGGTGACTGGGGGAGTGTTCTCGATGCAGTGCAGTGAGGTAGATGGCTAGTCTGTAGCGGTTGTTCTGCTCTGATCCTTCGAGCTCGGTCTTGGTTCAGGCTGATACTCGGGTTGATAGTCCAGGTCGTCGCTGCTGCAAGATCAGTCTCGGATATCGTGCTCGATTTGACTAAAAATCTTGGTCACGGTGTCAGTCAAACCAACGATTCGAATCAAGATCCACGGACCTTGTCCGCGTCCGTCCCGAACCGCAAGACCCCCGAAGTACTGCCCCTTACCTGCCCCACTACCATCCTGTGTGAGTTTGCTACATCATCCCACTGCATCTCTTCCTGCGAGATCTACCTTGCCAAACCCATGTTTCCAAACCATGCTGGACCCGCATTTCCCCGACTACACGCTAGCAAGCGCCACCTACCACCCTCCGTTGATGCGGTGGGGGTTTTCGTAGCGTCTTTCACCACCCTCAAGGGTGTTTGGCCAACGCTATACCGCATTCAACACCGTGTGCATGATCTGAAGATTGAGTCCGATTTACGCGCCATGGCCTGCGAGATGGGTGGGCCAGTGCAAGATCTCAGGTGAGATGGGCAGGATCGTGTGATGGGGTGGATTTGGAAGCCGATTTGACATGGCTGTGTGACCGATTGAGCGAGCCACAGGCTTGGATGTCAGAGACTGCGGCCCATGGATATGAGTTAGGTGAGTGCTGGGAAAGGTGGGTGTTACAGGGCGGAGATGGCGCGTGAAGGATTCGAAGAGATACGTTGCCATTAGAGACGCTTCAGTGGCGGAAGGACTCGCAGATCAATTCAGTGTGGTGCGGATGGGCGCTGAATTGACATTGACACTGACGTTCGCCTGAGTTACCACTGGCGCAACCTATACACCGATCAATTCGAGCTTTAAGTCATGTTCTGAACCAGAATCCTTTGGAATCCTGAACACGAGTATGAGATAGGTCGGCGAGCTGCCGCTGATCAAACCAGCACGCCCTGGATCTAGAGTCTGCCGTGAGGCTACCTGCTGCAGCATCTTGCAGCATCTCATGCGCGTCGCTGGAAATGGTAGCTACGACAAGCCACTAGCGCGCCTCGGATCACAGCGTAGCGAGACTCTCGATACAGATGGTCTGCCGAAGTAGGCACGGGAATCGCGGGGTGGGACAACTGTTGAGATCAGAAAGTGACCTGTCGTTTCGTTGTCGGACTGAGATGCGTGTGCGTTTTTATCCAGATTAGCGAGGATGTGCGCGTTGGAAGGTTTTGGGGCGATGTGTTGCTCTGATTGGCCGTGCAAATAGTCTGCGGGCCGTTGACATGTCAGAGGGACGACGTGCAACGAAGCTGAACTCGCAACATTGACGTATGATTAGTCTACAATTGAACCTAGCTCCTTGTTGTTTATGTCGTCGTCGTCGTAAGCTTTACCGCCATATTTCCAATGCGCTTTGTCGCCTCGCATTGTCGCCCACGACTGGCAGCCCGCTGATTTTGGGTGGCAAAGCCCCCGTCACGTCTCCACCATACGCTTCATTTGCGAAGCAGACAATATCGTACGTCCCTGCGAGATAATCAGCAAGGGCGTCAGGATCGGCCCTTTCTCGACCCTATTTACGAATCTGCGGTTCAGGATCCGCCAAATCGGTCAAATCTTGCATGCTGATGGCAGGGGTCCCGGATCTCGGTAGGTCATCCTTACGATGCGCCGGCCGCAATCGAGAGCAATTGCTACGAATGCTGACTCGTGATTGTATGCAGCCACGTTCGCGATCGGTATGGTAAGCCAGGTTGAGACGCGGTGGAAACCTAAACAGCAGCACCTTGATGTCATTCGCTGGCATAGGTGTCCCTGAGTAGGTGAGTGTTGCTCAAGTCGCGCGTTCCGCGCAGTGGCAACTTCCGACAGGTGAAGCGAATGCAAGTGTCTTTTCTGCGAGTGAGTGGAATCTGTGATTTGCTTGCGACTCATGGGCCACAGTATCCTCATTGCGGCTTGTAATTTTCCCTCGATGTTTGATACATTGTGATGTCGCTGAACCCAGACAAGCACCGCTTCGCTTTGATAACTCAAACTGGCAGTGCGGCTTGGTCTCGAATTCGATGATTTCTCAGCTACCCGCTGTATATGTTGCAATCAATGTGTCTGCCTTTGTGCTGATCACTGACGAACGTGGAAGATGGATGAAAGGTGCAGTCGTCTGATGTTGTTTCTTTCAGCGACAGAGGACCGTAGGCCTGCGCGGAGAGATTCACTAGGCTCGCATCTCGTGGACATGTCGGTATCTGAGAAGGCTAAGAATGCCTCATGAACCTCAATGCTCGACCCTCAGTAAAGTGGTGTGGCTGGGTGCATAAGATCACCTGCTTATGCGTCTTCTTGAGAGGCTCATCAGTCAGTGCGATCGTATTCTGGCCCTGTTGAGGCAGGGATTGCGAGTTGGGCGTCGACGACGAACGGATTGAGTTTCTTTATTTGCCTGACCGCTTTGCGAAGCACACAGATTCGCATTGCTTCACCCTTGTGCCACTGAACGCCTGAACGATGTTTGGCTTATGGTGCGGCTATCGTGATTGCTCTAGCATGGTTCGCGTCAGTGAAATGGTCATAGGCAAATCTTCGCCGTGTGTGTCCCATTTACTTACTTGCTAGAATGCTTGTGAACGTAGCGAGGAACAAGACCGTCCTCTGGAGCCCCAGAGAACGTAGCATCACGCGTACAGGAAGTAGATAATTTATCACCGGCGCTGCAAGATCAAGAGTTGATAAGGAGTCAGAGAGCTAGACAAAACAAAGTGGGCGACCATGTAAAGGATATGCAGTCAGTTGACCATAGCAAGATCCCAATGCTGTATTTGATCTCGTTTCATAGGGAAGCTGTCAAATCTCACACTGCAGAATGTAATGGGGAACGCGTAAGAGCTCTGTTCAGCCAAAATCTGATCATATAGCCCACGCCGTTCAGGAGGAAGGAGGATTTAAGCATATGGGCGAATTGAACAATCGGACCTGAGGGCACCAAAGTAAAGATAAGGGCATATCGGCCTTACTTTGAGAAACGCGTAAGTCATCAGACGTACCAGTAAATCCAACAGGAAGGCCGGTTCTAGTCCAGGGAAATCCTTAGTGGGAAGACTTCAAGGACTCCATGTCAAGCGGCACTTGATATTGGCAATAGAGGGCAACATTGAAAGTTGATGGCTGGCTCAATGTTCCCAGGCAACGTGCTTCGACTGGAACCGCACCTGCATGCCGGTGCAAGAACCCAGTTGATTGCACTTTTCGTGTAACTTGGGGATTTCAGATTGGAGGTCTCGGGCGAGCGAGGGGCCCACGTCGCACGTGGAACATACGACTTGAGCACATGACGTTGCCACTGCGCAGACGATGCTGCGGCCGTAGACAGAGTGCCGGGTCAGTGACAATCGAGGGTGTTTGGCTATTTCCAGGGTTCTATGTTCCGCGGTCCGAAGTTCGGCATAGACAATACAGCCGCACTGTCGCGCTTCGGAGCAGGAGCATCCGTTCTTCATGTCACCATGAGACACCATACAGAGCGCGAGGAGGTGGTTGCAGTCGGAGAGAGCGTTGATTGAGTACGGTCGTTTGAACACGGCCCCTGAGGCGAAACGTCAGTCTAACCTATTCTGCTCTGACAGGTCTTGGCGATGCGCACAGCAGCGACGTGCGATATTCCTGTGATGTTTCATTGCAGTAGTGAATGCAGTGTATCACCTTGCGGGTTTTGATTATCTTCAAAATCTCACGACGCTTATATTGCAGCCCAAGTGTAGCCCGCCGTCGACGGCCAGCTCTAGAGGAACAGCCATCCCGGACCCACGCGAGAAGTGTGCCCGCAGAAGGGCCGGCGCCGCAGCTTCCGCGTGCCGTTGTCCGCGTAGATCAGGTGGGGATGACAATGGAGACCCTCCGCCAGATTGGACATGAGGGGCGAGCCACAGTAGCTGAGCTTTTGCCCTGGAAACGGAGGCTGTGTTGTGTTCTTCATTGGCTACTTGTTTGAACGCTACGATTCATTCCACAGCGTCCATGGCAGAGAGCAACATGATCTTATTGCATATCACTTGCAATGACTACTTATCGCCCTCGGCCATAATTCCGCTGTTCATTTACTCGGCGCGTGCAGGAGCCTGCACATTGCGTCTGCGATCCGATGTTTGGTACCCATGCAGCAAACTCGTCGCTGGGCGTAGCGAGGCTCTAAAAGACTGTGAAATAGTCCCCTGCAGTTGTTTGAGGCTACTGCAGGTCCGCGCATTCGGTTTACGAGCTCACCAAGCCCCTCGTCACCTGCGTCATCCGCTGCATCTTCTCAGACAGTGCGTGCGTAAGGCGGCAAGACGATAGTATGAAAATGGAGAGTGATTGATCGGCGGGAGGCAACCCGATGGCCCCCGGACTGAAGTTGCAGCTCGACGATAACACAAATGAACTGCACGTTCCAGGCTTCCTGTGATGGCTGGCCACCTGAGAGCGATCGGCACGACAGGTTCGTATTGGAAACGTGAATAATCCTCTAGGTTTTCTGCAAGACAGACTACTCTTCGTGCTCGTGCAGTCGTCAGGTAGGAACTACATGAAGAGCCGACCATATATGTCCTGCATTCACGCGACATCGCCGTTGGTGCTGATCTGAAGGTGGATCGTCTACCATCCGCTGGGCTTATGTATCTTTGAGAAGAGACGATGCAATGAGGGCGGAGTACCGCGCATGATGCCGAGACCGTGACTAAAATCTTGCTGCTAATCGAGAGATGGTGAGAGACCCTGGAATTTCATGCCGGTCCATCCAATGGAGAGTTCCTTCGTTCTTCACATTGTCCAGATTCTTCGAACACCATAGTCCAAGTGGGCATCCGATATCGTTCTACTATCGGTGCATCGATTGAAAATAAGTCTTCAAGCATCTGATAAGTGGTAGTCTAATTTTGGAGGGGACATGACGAAAACGGTTTTGAAATAATAAAACATGACAATAAGACAGGGTCCTGGTATCAGAGCAAAATAGCACATGCGCAAACGGACCAAGGCGAGTGGTGCGAGCAGGCCCGGCGCCCTCTGGGAGCATTTCTGGAACCTGGCGTGCGCGCTTCCGATCGAGGCTGCCTCGTGTCCGAAGTGCTGGAAGCAAAGAGGGCAGGGGGCCCTGTCAGATGCAGTGGCCAAAATGAGTCGGCGAGGTGAGGCCGCTGAGGTTGGGGTCAGCGTGGCGGGTAGGGTTGCGTTTGACAGTCCACAAAATTCGTGCTGGACGTGAGCAAGGGACGTTGCTATATGCGCAAACGGACCAAGGCGAGTGGTGCGAGCANGTTGGGGTCAGCGTGGCGGGTAGGGTTGCGTTTGACAGTCCACAAAATTCGTGCTGGACGTGAGCAAGGGACGTTGCTATATGCATGCTGCTCCGAAAAGGGAATGAAACGAGGCGCAAGGATGAGGAGCGAAGCGTGGTGGAGATTCTCCAAGCAGGTTGAGATCTTTACCAGATGGCCGGTATGTAATGTCATTACATGCTTTTTCCACAATCCACCTCAACCAATAGAAGACTGGGGGCTGCCCCGCTGTCTGCGCACGGACGTGAACCACACCCAGCAGGATGGGCTGCCTGTCACAACCTTCTCCAATGCAGCACACCAATCGTGCTCGTCCTCGGCCCCAACGACAGGCATCATTTTCCCCACCATCCATGATCAAGTGCTATTGCGATGAGAGAGGTGCAGGCGACGTCCTCGTAGTCACAATTATAGGCCGACGTCTTGTACGTACCCAACAGGCTGGGTGCATCACACGAGCCAGCTCAATTCCCCGAGTTAGTGACAGTCCAGGGTTCCCATACAAGATGTCTGGCCGCCAAAGGAGCTCACTGAGAATGCCTGTGCGCGGTAACCGCCTCATTACCTAAGGTGAGCCTCATCATTCGGCGTCTGCCACTGTGGCGTACTCGGCTTGTCTCGATTGGGGCAAGATAAGTCTCGGGAAGAGGCAGCTGGCCGCCGCCGTCGCGGACGCCCCACGGTCACAATAGTGTGTATTTGCACCCACGTGTGGTTTGTCCTGAGAGCCCAGAATCGTACGCGATCTCTGAAGCGAGCACGAAAACCAGCTGTGAAATTGCAGCAGAGGCCAGCCAAGATAAGCGGACAGAAGATCCTCACCAGGATGCTAGCGCAGCCAGATCTCCGCAAATGCTCCTGGGCGTGCGGATCCAGCATCTTGCATGCACATCGATATTGCAGCTCAGCCATATGGAGAGCCTCGCACCACACTGCGCCGTGACGACCTCGGCCATTCGAAGCAACAGATACATTGGGAACTGGAAACAATACGGGCGTGTCTGCCAATGGGGTCGCTCACTTGTAGCATTCGGTGCCATTACGCGGGCCCAATGAGATGCGGCTTGGGCGCCCGTCTGGAGTGGACCAACCCCCACACTTTTGTGCACCTGAGACCAGCCCAGTGCAGCCACTGCCTGTCCGTTCACACTCCAGGAGCGAGCTCCCGGCTCCGGCCCGCCCAGGATATCTGTGAGCTCATACTGCTGGCGCTCAGACAGCATCCCTGATCCGCCGCAGTGACCCCCAGTGCCCCCATCCACGGCGGCGCTGCACATGGACCACCCTCCCCTGCCGCCGCTATACCTGGTCAGCATTCACTAAAACCCTCATGCCGAGCAACATTTGTGGCCTGCCCCATCGCTATTTGGCTGCATGCGAAAGCGACTTTCCCTGCTCACTCTGCTGCATCCGTACTGGTCTCGATCTCCGAGTCCCTCCTTGTTCCCAAGAGTGTGCTCCTCAGCAGATCGTTATCCTGGTCCATTCGTGGGATGCTACCAGGAGCGTACTATTTGGCCAAACATATGTAAACCCCCAAAGTCTCCCCCAACCACAGACAAGATCGAGCGAGCATATCTCCATTTCATGACCGCATAACTCCCACGCCACTCGAGTTTGTACCTTCTGTCCTTAGCACCCTTCATACAATTCCCGCACGGCTTCGGCTCCAGCCGCATCTCCTACCCACCTCCACCGGCCTGTCGCCCTCAGCTCGGTCCTGGGCATATACAGTTCCCACCCCACTGTCCACGCAGTGGTTCTAGCTTCTTAACTACAATGGCCGCTGTCATTGCACCCCAACACGCTGGTCTGTGGCATCAACGAAGTGAATCTACTCTACACATACACGACATGCACTTCTCAGGCATGATGCCATCCTACAACGCCCAGCGATCTGCGAACTCTACCTCGATGCGAAGCTACCCACCTACGACTTCGCATATGGATCTCAGTATGCCCATGTTCTCACCAAACGTGGTCGCAACCACCGTCCCATACCAGTCAAGTGGCGGCTTTGCGTACAATGATCCGTACAGCATTCAGCAAAATAGCATCCAGCACAACAATATCTCGCCCAATTACTCCATGCATTATTCATCAAACCTGTCTCCTGCGGTCTCGTTCCCACCGACAACGGAACCTCTACCACTCGCAGCAGTCAGAGAAGCACGCAACGCCTTTGGCATGGACAACCACATCGTCAAATCAGAGAGCGCATCTCCGATTCAGTCAAACCCAGTCTTCGGCGACACCACATATGGGACGGAATGCAAGCGATCCTCCTCCGAGCCTACAGAAACGCCAAATGTCAACTTCGCAACTGACGTCGACACATTGATGAAGGCAATTCAGGCCAAACAGACGACAGCACCACCCAAGCCAGAGGTCCGAAAGGTCAGTACGAGGCCAGAAGCTCACAAAGACCTATGAAAATTGACCAGTACACAGCATGAAGAGTCCAAGGCCACCCCAAAGGCAAGGAAGCGATATCAATGTCATATGCCAGACTGCAACAAGAGCTTCTACCAGAAGACCCATCTAGAGATTCACATCCGAGCTCATACAGGAGCAAAGCCTTTCGTAAGATGAACGATGCGATGAAGTCTCTTGCACGCTAACAGTCAATGCAGGAGTGCAAGGCACCAGGTTGCGGACAAAGATTCTCTCAACTCGGCAATCTCAAAGTCAGTATCTTCAGAGTTGCATCGACACATTAGCTAACCATAGTTCAGACTCATGAGAGACGTCATACTGGGGAGCGTCCTTACAAATGTGACATCTGTGGAAAGACGTTCGCTCAGCGTGGCAATGTTCGTGCACATAAGATTGTCCACCAGCAAATCAAGCCTTTCTTGTGCAAACTTGATGACTGTGGGAAACAGTTCACCCAACTTGGGAACCTCAAGGTATGTTGGCGATACTGCCACAATCAATATTGCCACTGACCCTCTCTAGTCGCACCAGAACAAGTTCCATGCCCAGACTCTCAAATACCTCACACAAAAGTTTGCGACCATCAGTCCTGGCGACTACGTATCCCAGGCGGATAAGGAGCTTTGGGAGTACTTCGCTTCTCTCTATAAGAACTCCAACAAAGGTATCAAGGGTCGAGGGAAGGATAGAAGAATATCTGCGGTCTCTGCATCGGCCTCTGCTCATACATCGTCCTATTCGTCGATGCCGATCACCTCAGTGCACCGAAGCTTCACTGGGACATACCAACAGACTGGCAGCGATCGCAGTAGCCGGAGCTCATCGATGTCTACTGACGGTAGCCATCACCGAGAACACAACTTTGACTTCAACGCTCCGATGCAACATGGCTATCAGACACAAAACACGGGTTACGACGACATGGTCTTCCCCGAACGCAAAATGTACTAAGCCGACGCTGGTGGTGGTGCGCAAACACGTTTGGCTGTGCGCATGTACACGACGATATCTGGAGTTTTGGAGCACGTATGGCGCGATGGCAGTCGGTGTGGTACTAAGCTAGTGCAGCGAGAGTACCTTTCCTTTCAGACGGTGGGGTTCGGTCTGTTCGGGAGTTTGGCGTACACTGTACCAGACTGTCCTTCGCTTTGCATTTCAGGGAGTGCACCACAACTAAGACCAATGAACCCTGTCACGGGTCAGCTGTAACAATATTTCTGTTCTCTTTGATTACGCCTGTTCTGATTTACATGTACCAACATTTATCACGACTGAATGAATTGTTCTTCCCACCACTTGACTGCCTCTGCGCAGCACACAGCTAACGCAACAGTCACCAAACTCGCTACCATCCCATGCATGACAAAGGTATTCTTCACGAGTGAGCAAGGCGGGCCATTCTAGAAACAGAACTCCGCGGTCAACCACTTCTCACCGCTGCTCGATCGCAGACGGCTGAGGCGCATACAGGCCGTCAAGCACATTGCAGCGTGCCACAACACCACTTCCCCGAACCTCTCACGTTCATTCGACCAGATCTATGATCGAATCGGTTACACTGCATGTGTGGCTTCAAGGATCTGTGTTTGTGCGATTACGCTTATCTGGAATGCTGCCGGATACTAGAGTCCTCACAGCATCATATGTGCGACGAGTCGGCTGCAGCTGCAGGTCCAGCAACAAATGCGCCTTGTCGTTGTAGAGAGTAAGTTCAGGCTACGTTCATCCGCCAAACCCGAACAGAACACTGGGCATCAAAGAAAGGGCCCATCGGACCCTCTTCCGCCTGCGTGCCGCGCGAAACGCGTGAAAAAGCTCCCGCGAGCACCCAAGACAAAGTCTCCTGCGCCCCTGCGCCTTGCTCCGCCATCACATCACAGCATCGCGACATTATCGCGACTCAGATCTCCAGGAGGAAGAACATACTCTTCGTATTCTCGCTTCACTCCGATTTCTCCGCGGCTGATGTGCACAGGTAGAGTGCTATCACATAGGCAGCTGCCTCCAATCCGCTGGCGACGATGCGCATCCCGCGCACATCGTCCGGCAAGCAAGCAAGCCCCATGCGGCCAGAACCATGACCCGGTTCCCCATCTCATGCACGCGTCCAAATCAGGTCGCACAAATCATCGCTAAGCAGCCAATGAAAAAACTTAGGCAGCGATGAGCCGAGTCCCGACGCCCGGATCACTTGGTGCGAAATATCCCGAGCTGGCATGTCCCTGGTGCTCAGCATCCCGTCGACACGCGCTGCGCACTCGTGACGTCGATTCATTGCGTGGCAGCTTGCTTGGAGTTGGACAGCATGGCGCGAAGGATGTATGAAGCTTCACTATTATTGCGCTTCACTCCGAAAGTAGTTATCAGATTTCACTGATCTACAAATCTTCACGTTGGCAGTGGGCATGATCGACACGACTAATTGTCGATCTAAATGCCTGCACAGGTCCAGAACTGGTAGGGGTATGACGTCTATTCGCCAGCATCCTGCGACATTTGGTGGCGTCGGCGTTGGAGGCTTGTTGATAGGAAAGTTTGGTCTCTTCGGGTAAGTGTCTGCCTAAGCATCTGAGGATAAGGAGGTGGGCGTGAACATGGTGGTGAAAGCATTCAAGTGGGTTGGAAATGGTGCAATGGGGACGACATTCGTGGGGATGCCAGGATCGAGCGATGTGCTTATCGCGCCAACGCATACGTACTGAGCATTTTCAAGGCTTCAACGGTGATGAACACAGACAGCACACGTGCAGGGAAAAAATCCTAGTGACATTCTCTCTTACGAGGTTGTATTTCAGCACGTAGAACCATGCACGTGGGCTACGTATACACAGGACGTGATGGAAATGCATGGTAGGCATACCCATGGTTCTGCAACCCGCTGTCACTCCTAGCCTGCCAGTGGCTTATTCAGACTTCAACGCTGACCTGTTCACTCCCCCACCGCAACGTCCATAACACACGTGCTGTCAGAAAGCGTTGTCGGTCATTTCTCTGCCCCGTTTCCTAGTATCAACTTCGTCACCTTCTCCCACGCTCCCTCTGCCAAGACCCTCTCTTCGGCGACTTTGCACCCCGCCTTCGTGCATTTGCGGCTCGAAGGCGCGCAAGCGTCTCACCGTCTCTCGCGGCCCCCATAGGCACCCACGCTAACGCCTGAGCCTGTCGTTCAGCTGATGCACGCCTCGGATCGCTCGGGGACATCGTCCGCTCGAAACTTACCACCTCGTCGGGCCGTCTACGAACTGCAGGGCTTGCTGAGCAACGGCATCGCGAGTCAGTTATCGTTGCATTCGCGACTGTACCTTGCAGGCCTATAGCACACATCTTAATGAACGGAGGCGCCTCCGCCGAACAGCCCAGGACATGAGCCGTGCCCTTCCAGCTTGGCGGTATTGGATTGAAATGATCAGTGTGCGATTTTAGGAAACGGCGATGCGGATCTTCTGAGCGATCGCACGACGTCTCAAAGAAGCCAACGACAATTTTCACCATGATTGCACCATTCGCGCGATGAGTATGGACGGCGAGGTGAGCGACAATGTACCAATTCAATGTGTCACTAAGCTTCAATCAGGAGGAAAGCGTGGAGTGGGCGTCCCGCGGAGGCGCCTTGTTTTCCAGCACGTTTCACCGCAGAGAGACAAGCCGAATCGGTCAAGGGGACGTCAAAGAATACACTTGAGTTCCGGGCAGAAGCTCCATAGCTCCAAGCGATGGTGTCATCGGAAGTCGTGAAGACATCAGATTGCAATTGCTGGTAGTTATGCCTTCGCTGGACACCAAAAAAACCAACTCTCAAAGTCGGGCGAAAGGCAAATCGCCACGCACCATGGCGCGCATTTTGGGTTCCCGATCCTAGTGTTCTGAACGCCCCTTTGTCCTCGCGATCTCCAAAGGAAAGCCGCATTTGCCATGCTCGTACCTGCTTTCCAAGTCGGACAAACTTGTTCCGCACACACTGCGAACGTGTCGTCGAAACAGGCATTCAAGTCGTGCAATGGCGGCGCCTTTGTCTTTCCTAGACAGCCCCGTCGTCTACGGCGGACGTTCGGAACGGGAGGCGCCCTGCGGGTACATCGATATTCGTCTGCTGTGCTCTTCGGAGAATTTTCACAGATGCAGGAGCTTGAGCACCACTTGTGCTTTGCGCACCTTGGACTTTAGGGCATGGACATCAAAGTTGCGTCAGACCTCATGAGATCATTACACGACTCCTGTATGCACATCGTGGCTAAGGCGTACAAGAGCATGGCAAAAAGCTCATCTGTACAACCACAACGCTCGCTTACCCTCGGTTCACATGTCCTGTTTCTCGAACCGCCGCAGGTGTCCTTCGCTTATGACCCACCAGACACATGATGCTCTTCTACCTAAGATGTCTCGTCGAGAGACTTCGTCCCACCAGTACCCAATCTCCTGGGCCGACCATCACCCGTATCGGGACCTTCATGCGTGCGCGTAACCGCCCTTGCCGAACCGTCGGGCTCTGCAATATCTCGCTCGCTAAGCTGCAGGATCTGACTGACGAGATTGAAGGCCGCACATGGCGAAAGCCTCATGCACCCACATCCGCATCTTCACAGTCGCACAAGCGGGGCCAATACAAGCACGCAGTGCAGTGACGTACCCTGGCAAGCCCACAGTATTGAAGCGGCCATGTGATCCTGAGCAATCAGCGCCTTGGGATTAGAACGTCGGGGTACGCGAGGAAAATGCATATACTCTTCCCGAGCTTGCGACGCGGATATCTCCACTTCTCTTCTCCACTCGCGAAGCCCAAGTCTTCATCCCTCATAAACCCACTTTGCGCCCAATCTCTCCCGAATGCAGCATGTCCGACACACTCCTGCAAGCCCGACCTACACCAGCCAAATAGCACAGTCACACTACAGCACTGGGCTCGGCGTGTCTCAGTGAAGCCGTGAGGAACCCGGGAGCCAGGGCAGCCTGTCTTGTCTCCTGTGTTCCTGTTCTACGACCTGCATACACAGTCCACGATATGCATATTCGAGCATCCACTCGCTCGTTCCGCCCGTGGACACAACATATGTCTATCCTGGCATCCCACCTGCATAACCTTTTCTCCTCGGACAAACCCGCATGCTGGCACCGCCATGTGACTTGTCCTATGTGAGACATGAGGGAATTCGGGATCCTGAGAGCCAGGGCGCTCGGGTCATACATGATGTATTCCCATCGGACTGGTCACGAGGAAGGGGATGCCGCGACAAGAGCTGCCCCTGAGCATCTTCGGGACGCGAATGCAGGAGAGGTGCTTAAAGATGAAGCGAGAAGCCGAAGCGATACGGCCGGGCCGATAGAAAGACACTTTCGACCTGGATACTGGGTGAAGCGGAACGGAGCGAAAAGGCCGAAGTCGGACGGGGCTTGCGTAGTCAATGTGAGGCGAGATTCATCGACTTGGCGAAAATGAGGGTGTCATGTGTGCGTGGGGACTTTTATTGCTCCTTTCTTTCGCACAACACGAGGCGTTGCGCAGTAGTTTGGTTCGAGGCAGGTACCCTGCTGTCAGTGTCAGTGTCACACTTCCCCAATGTCTCAGCTTGCGACATCGGACGCTGCTTGGGCACGACATAGGCGAAGTCGTGGTCGACCCACTCCATTGTACAGTGGGTTCGATATGGTATTGGAAGTTATATAACAATGCGTAATTTTATGATCAGAACTTACATACGTTATTGTACAATATCTACCAACAAATATGGTACAGTCAAAACACTCCCAATCGGAACGAGAGGTTCATGATCTCTCATACAATCATACGTTCCTTGATCCGCAAAGGTACCAAACACTTCTTGTGAAATGCATTCTCATACAATCACACATTCCTAATCCACAAAGCACCAAACTCACCCCATAACCCCAACATCTCGCGTTCAAATGCCTACCTCAAATATCTTCCACACACACTCTTATCCCAACCACGCCTACTATCCCGTAACCAACACACCTCATCGCCCACCGCAGCCCCCGTGGCGACTATCGCGTGCCTATCTCACAGTATCGTCTTCAACCGCGCTATCAGCGGGCGATCGACGTGGGGTACGTGGTCATGACGAGTGTATGCATTAGCTCTGGAATATGAACATTAAGTCGTAGACTATATTGTTAGCGGTAGAGGTATGCGTGGTGAAGCTAGAGATGCGAGCTTATCTGGTGATGGGAAGCTTATCGTGATGGTGGTGGAGGGGGAGATGGGTACGTCATTGTGCGGTGGATGGAGATGTGGTAGAAGGAGGGGGAAGGGGTGTAGAAGGAGATAGATTTTCAGATAGATGCGATATGCGAATGGGATGAAATTATATGCTGATAATAAGAGGTAGATTTGCTGGAATGCGTTTCAAGTATGCGGCTTGGCCTAATAGACGCGTCCCAGAGCATACGTCTGTCATTGCAGTAGCTCCTTCAATGCCAACTCTGAAGCATAGATCATACTGATCGAGATAGCCGGAATATTGCGTATGTTAGGAGAACGAAAGAAAATGAACCGCGTGATGGAATGAGGAAAGCCGAGGAGTGTCTTGCGCCGAAAACACGTTGATGTTCCTCATTGGAGAAAGTTTGTAGAATAAGCAGGCATATAGCAATAGATCATCGAGATGTAATGTAGTGTGAGGTTGCTGTTTCGTAAAGCTAGCCTCATGCCGTCATGAACTGCAACCGCATCGTAAAGTCATCGTGAGTCGTTGCATCGTGTCATCATGAACCGTAGTCGTCCTGTAGACAACAACTTAGAGTATGGTAATGTCCTTCACCATCGTCATGTTGTTGACGACTTCACCCGGGTCCTTTGGGAAAGTGTATGCCCGACCGAACTTCTCCAGGCCAAGGATGTGCAACTCGTCTCCTTCACCACATCGAAACATGCCCACCCGCTCGTAATACTGGGATGTTTCGGTGCGCCGTAAGACAAGACCACAGAGGTAATCTCCGCCAGCCGACTTCTGTAGTCTCAGTGGAAGACAGAAATGATGTCCTTCTGTAATATCATCTTTGCAGTCGGGAAACATGGTGTCGGGTGTGAAGGGACCAGGCATGATTTTCAGGAGGTAGCCATCGAGATGCAGAGAGGCTGTCACGGGATCATCGAGGAACATGTTATTCTCCACGCCGGCAGCATGGACGTCGACGATCTTGACGAAGTTGCCGTAAAGTTTAGAGCTTGTGAAATATTGGATTGGACCTTCCATGGACGCCCAGCTCCAAGTCGGCGCGCAAGACAGCTCCGGGCGCTGAGGTGCCGAGTCATCAATGTACCAGAGAAGATCGTTGATGAGGTTGCTCTGCCATAAACCGGCGATGGAGGTATCTCCAGTGAGTGCTTCAAGTTCCTTTATGATACCGCTCAGACCGAGCAGTTTAGTGCCTCGAGTGAATTTGGAGCTTTGGGAGTAACGTCTTACGAGAAGGTGCCATACTTCGATCCATGGCATCTGCGTAGCCTCAGAAGCTGGCGTGTTGAGGCTAGATTTCGACTGAGATTGTAGCTGTACTTGTCTCGGGCTCTCTCCAACACGCTGTCATTGATGGGATTCTGTAGCATCTGCTGCGGCAGGCCATCATGGAACATCTCACAGGCTTTGAGTTCTTCACAGTGCCAGAACATCTGAATTGCCCCAAAATGAAGCCGGCGTGGCGCGAAGAGCTGGTCCTGAAAGCACGTAGCATCACAGGACATTGGATCATCGACCATTTCAGCTGCCCACATATTCTCAGGAACGGCGATGGTAGATGGACCTGGTGACATGGAGTCTCGATGAGGTGACCCATGCAAACCGTCTGCGATGGATGAGTCCAATCCACCGTCTTGCCCCAGGGCGCGGATGATGGCATCTGGAGACTCTGCCGTTAATGTAAGCGCACAGTGCTGAAATACATGCGCCCTCAGCGGCAGCTCTCTCATGAGATCCTCGTTCGAGTCCTGGATGCCACAGATTTTGTCGATCCAGATGTACTGAAAGCCAAAAAGCTCAGCTGCCAAGCGGGCAGACTGGAAGAGTGCTGGTAATTCGTCTAGTGGAAGCTTAATGAACCAGTCTTCGATGTTGGTATGCAAGAGACCTTCGAATCCGTCCTCCTGGGCAGCGTAGCTCAGAGCAAGGTAAGGATGATCGGACGCTTTACGGTGGCTCGTTGAGAACAGGTATGGCGGATTTCCTGCCATACGATTGCCAATGTCAATGAGTCGAGAAGGCAGCCACCGCGTGGTTTGCGTCGTACAGCAGTTGTCCTTATGATTCTGCGTGCAGATCTCGAGCCATCGAGACACCATGCTCTTCGAGCTCCGGATCTCCGATAAGGAACCTGCCGATGTGAGTGTGCGTCGCGTCGAAATATATGTAATTGTTCAATACCTTCGTATGTCTGCAGCAACTCAAAGGTGTCCTTCAGCCCATCGGGGCACCCATCGAATGCAGATCCCAAGATGAACCGAAGTTTCGTGTAGCCGCGCTTCTCTTGATCCCAGTGCAGCCAAATGGTGCAGTCCACCAGATCTGATGTCGATATGATGTAGTGATGTTGCTCGGTCAGGCTATCCCAAAACTGCTTACAAAAGGAACAGCCAGATCGGGCAGACATTTCAAGAGCGGAAGGCGCCCCACGGCTTCCCAAGTTGTGCATGTACTTCAAATGCCATGGTGCCTCGTCGTATTGAGGCTCATGATCCTGCTTCTGGAGGTCGGCACAGATATCGCAGAGGTCCATTCGATGGTACGAAGATGGATCAGCGGATGAAGATCGAGAAGCGAAGTTCGAAACTGTGCGAGTCGCTTGGGCAAATTGGGTTGGGAGTTGGAAGAAATTTTTGAAGTACAGTGTCAGTCGTGACGATACCACCTCTCATGCTGGCAAAGTCGGATTCAATGCGACTTGTGACGACATGGCCTCGCTGTGCTTCAACCGATTTGACCCGAACTCGAGGTGACGCGCGATTTGGCATCGTAGTCCAGTATGCAGGATTGCCATAAGCTGTCTGAGAGCCCCAGACGATCACTACCAAGGAAAGACAAGATCAATGAGCCTGCGAATGAGAGTCGCATTGTTATACATATCCCAGGCTATACTGATTCTGACTTTAAGAGACCTGAGTATAGAAGATGTTTGATGGTCTCGGATGTCACGCACGAGTAACTAGGTAAGGTAGTCTCCCGGAGCGTGTGATGTCGGACTAGGCGTGACAGCAGCAAAACTTCGCAAATCTACTGCTCCAAATTCGAGTAGTAAGGTGGGCTAGGTGCCTTCGCGACACTGAAGATGTTGGATCAGCCTCGGTTGTGTTGCGCCAGAGTCACATTGCTGAAGCGGCCTTGCACAGAGCACGTGACTGCGCGGTGCAACAGTCAACCACGCCAGGATGTGATGCGGTCAGGATGGCGAGACAGGCCAGACCGCCAGATTTATCATCGAGATTGGCATGCCGTATTCGAAGCATTCAGCGCCCGCTAGGCCACGCGGAGGAGGGCGTTGGAGCTAAGGTAAAACCCAATGCGGTGGCGGTAGAGCTAAAGTCACGCAGGTACGGTTCAAGTGGCATGAGGGTGAGGTGTGGACCTTCCGATCATGTTCCGGTCCATCTCAATTTTATCAATCCATCTGATAAGGGATGGCAAAAGTGTGGTGCCATTCCGGCACGAACGGGATGGTCATTTCCGGAGGCTTGGGCGGGTCGCTAGACGGACGTGTGACAGCTGTGATTGGACAGATGATCTTCAACGTTAACTCTTAATTACTGTGGAGCTCCATTCAGGGACAACTCGGCGCATGGAAAACTTATCGCCGAGAGAAGTGCTGAGCTGCCAAAAGAGCCCCGTCGCCTCCCGTCTCTGGCGCTATTGCCCTTGCATTCTGTCAATTGCATCTTCTCTTCGTCTTTTACCTGCGAGTGCCGTCTCCGCCTGCGTATGCGCGTCTGACTGCATCCTGTGAATCCTCTGCGCCAAGTTTTCCTGCGACCAAAACACCGCGAATCGCAGCCCTTTCGTGCCTGACTGGCCCCCATCGGCGCTCTTCGCCGCAACCACCGCCCGCCATGGACATCGTCCTCGAATTCGCCGACACATTCTTGTTCGACCCTCTCTATGCCACACTTCTTCCTGCATCGCAATCGCACGCCCTCACCGCCAATGCGACCTACTCAAGCTTCAGAGAAGAGCCCACGGGTTTCGCGCGCCCGCATGCGACATGGCAATTCGAGCCCGCATCTCAATACATTTCTGTCAAGCCCTCTCAATATGCCTACATGAGCGCATGGAACCGCGACGACTGGCGGCGGCAGGCCGTGACGCTCTACCTCATCACATGGTGCGTCGCATCGCTCTACAACAATTAGGACGACTGCTAACATCTCCAGGCTCTTCGGTGTCCTGGTCTACTACATCTTCGCAGGCCTCTCTTACTTCTTAATCTTCGATAAATCCACCTTCAATCACCCGCGATACCTCAAGAATCAAATCAAGCTCGAAATGAAGCAAGCCAACGTCGCCTTCCCCATCATGGCAGTCCTCACCGTTCCATGGTTCCTCGCTGAAGTCCGCGGCTACTCCAAGCTCTACGACACCACCGAGGAGGGCCCCGGCAGCTGGTACAACTGGGCGCAGATTCCCTTTTTCCTCTTCTTCACCGACTCGCTCATCTACTGGATCCACCGCGGCCTCCACCACCCGCGCATCTACAAATACATCCACAAGCCCCACCACAAGTGGATCATGCCGACACCCTTCGCCTCGCACGCCTTCCACCCTCTCGACGGCTACGCCCAAGGCCTGCCCTACCACATCTTCCCATTCCTGTTCCCGCTATCCAAAATCGCCTCCGTCGCCTTCTTCATCTTCGTCAACATCTGGACCGTCCTAATCCACGACGGCGAGTACGCGCACAACTCTGCCGTCATCAACGGCGCCGCATGCCACACCATGCACCATCTCTACTTCAACTACAACTACGGCCAGTTCACCACGCTCTGGGACCGTCTGGGCGGCAGCTACCGCAAGCCCAACGACGAGCTGTTCCAGAAGGAGCTCAAGATGTGCCAGAGCGAGTGGAAGAAGCAAGCTGAGGCCGTCGACAAGATGGTCAAGGAAGTCGAGGGCGACGAGGGCCGCGAATACGTGTCCGAAGAGACGAAGAAGGTGCGCTGAGCGTGTTTTAATACTGCCATGCCGTTGCGAAGGATATAGACGGCCTCTGACGTGTCCCGTGGTTTGCCGTGCAGCCATGATGGAACGTCCGGGGAAGATTGGAGAGATGTTGCATTGCATTGAATTGGGATAAATACTGTACATACCCTTCGACCGCACTCACTGCATGGAAAATTTGGGACCGAGGAAATTGTTGGCCTGTTGCTGGGCTGCCTCGCTTGTAATATCACATCATGGCGCGTTTTTAAGGAGGGCGGAGAAAAGCGTGGTATTCGCTTTGTTTGGGGCATGAGATTTGGTTAGGGTTGTAGGTAATATTAATGTCACGAGAGTGATTTACTACTCAACACATCTCCACCACAAAGACACGCGTGACTCTCTCATGTAATCTATCTTCCCAGCCATACTTCCGACAACGTTTTTTTAACCTAACTTATGTTTTTCTAGGACCTTTGATCAACAAACCTTCCAAGACCCAACTAAGATAAAATATACATGCCATTACTGCTTGGCCTTGCAACGCCTTCGTTTCCTCGATCGTGTTCCTCGTGTGCTTCAACCTTTGATTTGTGGATATGAATCTGACGAGGGCGGATATGGTGATGTCAACGTGGAGACAAGAGGTTGAGGGTGTGCAGTCCGGGTGTGGGATTGGGGAATGGCAATCGTGGGAGTTGTGTTTGGGTAGGTGCGGTTGAGAGACATGGTGTCGGTGTTCAGTCGTGGAACGGGAAGACTGCAAGAAGTTGGGTAGAGCTTTGTTGTCAAGAGACTTTCAAGAGGACACACAACAGTCGCACAGCACTCACAAATCTAGGCAATCACGAATCGTCTATACGAGCCGATGTAACTATGCCGCAAATATTTCTATTGTCATATCCACGAATGATACGCGTGAAGTCGCTCACTTCGCTACAATACTAACCACATCCTCGTCCGCGACGGGATGACCTAGTCCCACTCTCTGCGGCACATGGCGCGCACTCGCGCCCCAGACAAGCGCGTACTTGAACGTCTCTTTGAGCGTGCGGTGAATCTGGTCGCACACATCTTCAATGGTGCTGCCGCTGCGGACAATCAGGGCTTCGCTGAAATCTGGAACGATGCCTTTTCGCTTGCTATATCATTGTTAGCGTAGTTCTTTCCGATATAAATCAGCAGGCGAAGTTGGAGATGACGTACGTGTATATCCGAATCAGCGCCAATTCCTTCCAACACCTATCCACCACATCCTGGATCCCGAGATCGAGTTCGCAGCTCATGACAACCGTGTGCGGTTCTCGCGCGAGTTCGTCGAGATGCGGGATCCCGATGCTGTCGACCTTGTTGTAGACGTACAAACACTTGATGTATTTGCGGTGGTCTTTCATGATGGTGTCGATGAAGTCGTCGACGGTGGCGTTTTCGTCGCGGATCAGGACTTCGCAGTTGAGCATCTTGTAGTCTTTGAGGATATTGTAGACCATTTTCTCGTCGAGGTGTTTGGACGGCACGGCGAAGCTGATTTTGACGCCGCCGGCTTTTTTGGGCTTGAGGTAGATGTTGCTGGTTGGGTTAGTGGTCATGAACAGGGAGATGATCATCTGGAAAAGGTGATGTTAGTAGAGGATTTGATGCACTTACGGTGGTTCACGATTCAGTCTTATCCCAACAGCCTCCAATTCTGCCTCGAGTAGTCTTCTTTGCTCCGCCTTCTTCGTTGCGTCTAAGATCATGCAAATAAGATCACTCGTCTTTGCCGCACTGATGACCTGTCTTCCTCTTCCCTTGCCTTCAGCCGCACCTTCGATGATACCTGGCAGATCAAGAACCTGGATCTCTGCACCGCCATACTCAAGCACACCAGGAATGGCAGTCAGTGTCGTGAAAGCATAGGAAGCAGCCTCGGACTTGGTCTTGGTCACGCGTGATAAGAAGGTAGATTTGCCGACTGAAGGAAAGCCGACCAGCGCTATGCGTGCATCACCGGATTTTGACACGTCGAATCCGGTGCCACCGCCGCCTGCTCCACCTGGACCGGGCTCGAGGAGTTGAGCACGGTAGCGTGCGAGTTTGCTGCCATATCATTAGCATATGATTAGAAAGCTTGTGGCCAAATTTACCCTTTTAGTAGTCCGAGATGGTATTCTTGAGTGCAATGTTAGCACGTGATAAACCAAGACCGAGCACACAACGCGTTATACAGGGCAATCGTACCTGTGGCCTTATTCTCTGCACAATTTTAGCATTCTTTCCTATTCATTCGTCGTAGCTACACTCACTCTGCGTCTTCCTCATCTCCTCCTCAATCCTGGCGGGGTGTTAGCGACGTGCAAACTCAGATCTTCTCGAATCCATACTCCTTGATCTTCTCTGTGATGTTGACCATCTTGGCGGCTGTCAAGTCTCGCTACTATGTGTAAAGAAAGGCAAGTGAGGATACACTTGGGGCGCTCGTTGGCTGGCGATGCACGATGGAAGAGGTTTGGTGTTGGACATGTTGCGCCATCACGCTTTGAGACTAGTCTTACCGTTAGCGACATGCGAGATCGACTGCGTCATCCTAGCACTTATGAGGCGACGCGCCACGGAGTTGCTTGTTTATTAACAATTCTCACATACTCTTCACTTCTATGCTGTCTTTACCGTGAACTCTCTTCCCCTTCGATCTGTGCGTTGCGATGTTAAACGCGTTCCAAAAGGAGCCTTGGCCACGATCTCACCACGACTTGATACAACACTACTACGCGCAATATGACAAGGCCATCGCGGCGGGAGAATACCAACCTTTCTTATACCCCTGGGGAACGCTCGGTGCCGTTGTAGTCATTGTATATCTCCTAATCCCACACCAAAACCGACCATGGCTCAAAAAGTGTCGATACTTGGCATTCGCATGGATCACTGCCTTCGCAATATACACCATCCTATTCACAAGAGCAAAGGGCATGGCCGCAGCGCTAGGAACCGGTCTAATCAGCGCATGGAGCGTATGCTGGGTCTCCGCGATCCTAATCTGCAACGACGCCCAAACAGACTTCTCCAGGATCGAACGACTAGAAGGCGCATTCAAGCGCTCTCCTTCCACACCACACACTTCTCACGCCGAAGACGAAAAGCGTCATGAAGTTACGAAACTCGACATGACGCAAGGCAACGCCGGCCCAAGCACTCGCCACGGCGAATTCGCATGGCAAGCATACCCCCTCACGCCCTTCATCGAGCGTCTAGATTGGGTCTGCGACATCTTCTGCAACTTCCGCGGCGCGGGCTGGAATTGGCGTACATCTGCTCTCCCGCCGCCGCCAAAGTGTATCCAGGAGCAATTGTATCGCAATTCTGGCGCCGTGGTGCCGAAATCGTCGAATCGCGTGCATACGAGACAAGTTAAACTGTACTCCACGCGGCGGGAACTCCTTATCCAGAACGCGAAAACACTGGTCGTCGGGTATATGACTCTCGACCTACTTAAGACGATAATGATGTACGATCCGTATTTCTGGGGCATTATTTCCACTTCATCGCAAGTCACTTTACCATTCCCGTTCACACACCTCCCCGCACCACACATCTGGCTTCACACCTACCACCTAACCCTCTCCATGCTCGCCGTAAAATCCGCCCTGCAAACAATCTTCTCCCTCGGCCCGCTCTTCTTCTCCGGCATCCTGGGCCCCTCCATCCTCGGCGCACGCGCACACCCATTCATGTACCCCGAGACCTGGGCCGCGTACACCATCGTGCTCGACAACGGGCTCGCTGGCTGGTGGGGCAGTTGGTGGCACCAGACGTTCCGGTTTGCATTTGCGGAGCCGAGTCGCGTGGTGCTTGAGAAATTGGGGTGGGGGAGGCATGAGGCGAGGGCGAAGTGCGTGCAGTTGGTGATTGCGTTTGGGATGAGTGGGGTTGTGCATGCGTGTGGGAGTTGGACTTGTGCTGGATCTACAAGACCGATTCGTGGACCGATTGCGTTCTTTTTGTTACAGGCTATCGGCATCCTCGTGGAAAGTAGCGTCACGCAGGTACTCAGGCCGTTACGCTTGAGCGACAGGCTGCCGAGAAGAGTAGCGCAGGTATGCAGGTTTGTATATGTGCATTTCTGGTTCTATCACACGGCGCATTTACTCTGCGACGACTTTGCGCGCGGCGGCGTGTGGTTGTTCGAGCCGATTCCGGTGTCGATATTGCGTGGTTTGGGATTTGGCGCGGATGCGAGGGATGGGTGGTGGTGTTGGGGTGGGTTGGAGGAGGTTGTGAGGTGGCATCGGGGGGAGACGTGGTGGACGAGTGGGATTGCGTTTTGATTTGTTTAGCATAGCGATGGTATAGAATGGAATTCACTTTGCGTTCTCACATGCTCTTGTTTACACGTGGTTTTTAGAAGGTTATATGGCCGAGACATCAAGCAAATTCACGCCGATCGTCGTGGAATTATCGTCTACACATGCCAGACCGAGGTTCTCCCTTCGCTTTCATTCCCTTTCTTACAAGATTCCCCAGCCCGATAAAGTCCACGAACCCTAGTCCACCATCTCGCATCAAACTCTCGGTAATCTCGGCCTCGTCGTCATCACGCACAACCTTCCCACTCCCCGACGACGCCATACATGAAACGCGTCTCTGGATCTTCCATGTCGCACAAACTCTCTTCGCGGAGATAACAACATCCAATGCGCCGAGATACCAAAACCAAGTTAACCTCATTACCATCTACCTGGCAAGATTGCAAAGTTTGAACCGACACATTACGCAAAGTGGCAGTGAGAAACGTTGTGGTCCTGGTTGGATTGAATTACTACAATGGATTTCATGAACAGCAAAAAGAAAAAAACTACAATAAAAGCGCGCTCTACAAACGCTTGGGTATCTATCTCGCCATGCCTTTCTGACCAACAAAAAAAGGAGAACATTACGACAAGGAAACATTATGCTGGCTGCTTCGCAGCAAAGTGTAATCTAGTCATGCCCAGTATTTCCACAACCGTGTAACGCCATGCGAAAAATGCAATTAGACTTTTCGCTCACAACCTTCTTTCTTTGACGTCTTGGAATACGTCATTCTTAGACCGACGGCAACCGCATCATCCTATGACTGTGACTCAATGGGCTGCGGCTGCGAGTTGACTTGCAGTGTTGGCGTCAGTGGATAGGGGAGGTACTGGTCGCGCTGCTGCTGTATCGCTTCTACACGTTCGTCTTCTTGCGTTTGCGGTCGTGAGCCCGAGTCTGGGCCGAGGTGGGGGTCTGGTATTTGAATGTCAAGCTGTGTGAATTAGTCTTGGCTCAGCTTCAATGCAGGTCGTGGACATACCGTAAGATATCCCGTCCGCCGTAGTGGGATGATCTTGACTGCCTCCTTCGCGCCGACGTTGTGGTTCCAGTCTTCAATCCAATTCTCTAGATCTTTGAGCTTCTTCTTCACACCAGTGAAGCCGGCATCCTCCCACAGCCAAAACGTCGCAACGCCAAGAACTGCGTCGAGCCACGCGCGGAACGTGAATGGGTCAAAGGCATCAATCAGAGTATCGTTGATCTTCTTGATCAGGACCCGGAAGTCGTCTTCGCTGACGAGCGGGTCCAGAATCTCAGGGTACAGATTCGCAAACGTGGGCGCCAGGTCCCCCTTCATCATCCAGTCGCGCTTGATGCGGATGATGCGTGTGGTGTCGTACAAGTCCGATGTCAGTGGCACATGCGGGTTCGGATGTGGAAAGCAAGGATGCGACGGTCCCCAGGGAAACTCCGACTGCTCGTCCCCGTCGCCCGGCGCAGACCTGCCCGAGTGCATCGAGGTCCGGCGCGAGCCCGGCAGCGACACACGCGTCGGACCGTGTTCCTTGTTGTGGGCGACGCCAGCCTCCAGATCGGTCTGCTGTGCGACGACCGGTGCATGTTCCCGTGCAGCGTCGTCTGCAGGGGCCATGGCGAGTCCCGGTGTCGGCGGCTGCGAGGTGGGCGGCAGGCTCCTGCGATCGCGCGGAAGGCCGATGCTCGTGCGACCGGCTATGCTGTCCTCGCCCGTGGAACGTTCGACGGCGAGCGACGACTGGCGGCTCTGGCGGCGCTGTGGGAGGGTGAGCAGCGGGTACTCGTCGCGCTCGCCGGCCGCAGCCTGCTCAACGGGGAGGTTGGGGTAGTCGTCGCGGGGCCGATGATGCTGCTGCTGCTGCTGCTCTGGCTGGCGTGGGGGCTGCTGGACGGCGAGGGTGCGCGGGGACGAGTTCACGGGGTTCCACAGGCGCGAGGCTGGCTGCCGCGGCGGGCCCTGGTAGAAGGAGCGGAGCGGATTGAGGTTGAAGACGCGATTTGTCAGCGACCAGCGGGCGGGTAGAGGCGACGGAGGAGGCGGCGCAGAAGCAGCGGAGGGGGTGCGTGACGGCGCCGTGATGGAGAGTCGGGATATGTTTGCGGTGAGGACGAGGAGGTGAAGATGCAGGGCGCCGTGGTGGAAAGCTGGTCAGTGCGGCGCTGCATAATAGTCTCGAAGCCAGCAAGCAGCCCCAGATAGCAGGACGATTGCAATGGCGGCGCAGAGAGTTGGACGATGTCGAATATTTGCGCAGAGAATGGGTGATGAATGGCGGCAGGCGGACTTGCGAAGATTTGGGGCTCGCGAGGGTTTGCAGAGGCGTTCGACTCAGTTGTCGTGTCTCAAGTCAAATAGATTTGGGCCCGCGAGTTCCGCAGAGGCGTTGGACGAGTGTTGCTTCTTCTTGTACTGCATCGACTCTGGTATCGACTCGCCTGCATTCGGGCAGACTGGGTGCTCAGCAGGGCCCTTGTCCCTTTTGAATTCTCGTGAATGTGCGCGCGCTGGGCGAGCGATTAGGCCTGCCAGGCCTGTCCATCGAGCTCCGTCGAACGAATTCGGCACCGCACCCCTGCCTTCCGCAGCGTGCATCGTGCCTGCATTAAAGCCCTCGCCAGAACCTCCCGCCATCGCCTTCACGCCCGTCAATCTTTTGCCCTTCTGTTAATCTGACATGGCTGATCCCATCCGTCCCCGCTGCAACATTGGCTGCCCTACACTGCAATTCTTCCACAACTCGAGTGAACATATCCGGTGCCTGTCGCCCGGTACGTCGCAGCACTAGCAACGTTCCAACGGTGACGTTGGTGGTCAGCCACACTGCGAGTGTCGCCGAGCACGACGAGCCCTCCAGAATGAGGCATCTTCCTGATCATTGCTTCGGTCGAGCGTGAGCCCTTCTCGGCACGCCTCCCACCGTTGTACGTGAAACAATCCGCCTGTGTCCAAGTCATTGCCATCCACACCTCGTGCTCGCAAAACCATCATTTTTTGTCCCCCATCACGCACACGATACTCAGCCCAGCGCCCAACACCGCGCCCCATGCCCCATCTGCATCTGACAAGTCCGCCAACCTCGTACCCAGCACCAGTTCGCCGGGTCCCTCCAGCATGATTCTAGCCTCCAAATCGTCCGTGACCCCTCGCTTGCAATCTTAGTCTCTTCATGCCGCTACGCCCCTTTTCCACCCTTCCGGCTTCCGAGGTCCGTATGACGCACCCGCATAAAGCCTGCGACGTGCACCATGAGTCTTTTGAGATTGACATGCCCATCGCTGGGTCTGTGGCGAGTCGTGCTGCCCTTGTCGTGGCGGTGGCACAGGATCTGGCTGGTTTGGCATTCTATTCTCAGCAGCCTCACTTCATACAGTCCAGACACACGGATCGTCAGGAACATGCACGCGGCTCGACTCTTGCACTATAAATTACTATTGCATAGCTCGGCTTGTCGATCGCTCGACCGACGCTACAGATGACTGTTTTCATGATACCACTTTTGGTAACGTGATGTAAGATCCTCGTACCCTACGTGTTTGGGGCTAGCTAGTATCATTCGTTAAATCGCGTGTGGGACAGCCGTGGGGCTTGCCATAAATCTACAAACAAAATTTCTTTGAGACGAGGGTAGTCGCAGGTAGGAGCTCAAGACGCGTTTCTCGAGGCATTTGCCTGCATCTTGCGCATGGCTTCTCGATGTGCATCCATCATGTGCCCGCTTCTCATCATGCTGTCAAGCATCGACGCACGCTGCTGTTGCACAGCTTCGCGTTGCTGCTTTTCCATCTCCTTTTGACGTCTCTCAGCCATCAGGGCAGCCCTTTGCTGCTCTGCAAGATATGTTTGAGTCTGCGGAGGGGTCACGTCTTTTACAGCGTCCCTCCATCCCGCGTACAATTGTTCCCGCTTCTGGTCCGAATGAGAGCTAGTTGTACGACGAGGCTGATGCGAATCGAATCCTGGTGGTGCTCCCTTCGCAGCCCACGTCTTCTGTTGCCACTTCTGCGATGCGGACGGTGGAGCTTTTCTTTGCGAAGCTGACGATGTTTGGTGCTGGAGTGCAGCCGGAGCTGCTTGGTGGTGTTGTAGAATCTGTCGCCGTTGCGCCAATGACATGTTTTCCTGGTCGGCCAATTCCAAAAGGTTCGCCGCTGATGTGTTGGGCGTAAAGGACTGTGACGACGTTCGCTTCCTCATCAGCGTCTCGCGTTGGCCTAGAAGAGTGTTACTTGGCAGTGGTGAAAGTGCATCAAGACGAGTTCCCGAATTGGACCGAGACAAAACTACAGGAGATGCAACTTGTGGCGATCGTGTCATGGCGCGCTGATCGAGAAGTGATTCTTGCGAGAAGATCGAGGGTGATCGGATCAGCCCAGCGCCACCAGCACCGTTGAACTTGCTTTCCGCCGATGCTCGTCTCGAGTTTGTCTTGCTTGCAATCAATGGAGCGGCGATTTCATCACTGACAGGAACCGACTTCTCCTCGGGTCCTTCTTCGGGAATGGGGCTTGGAGAAATCGGCACGGGGAGCTCGTCAAGATCAGGCTTCTCTGCAGCTTCTAGGTGCTTCGCCCACTCGTTCGTGCGGTAGGACAAAGCGACTTTGGAGAATTTGTCAGGCAGTGCACCATCCCTAAGGCTTCCAACATGTGACTCAGCCTGTCCCGCTTGCGAGGCCGGCGACTGTGATTCGGATGCCGAGGGCTTGCGAGGGGCCGCATCATCACTGACGCTCCTGCTACTGGAAACCACGGTATCGGCACGTACGCGGGACTCACGTCTGGATGTGCGCTTGGTCGATGGCTCATCAGGTCTGGGGTCCGTGCTGGCTGTTAGAGATTGCCGAACAACAGGCCGTGATGGGGTCAAGTTTGCATCTTTAGAGGTATCCTCTTCGACGTCAGTGTCCTTCCTCCATTCGTCTTTGATGTCATCCAACTTGGCTATCGCGTCATGTTCAGTACCAATGGGAGAATGAGGTGGAGATAGCCGGCGCATTGAGGCTGCATCATCATCGTCGTCTAGGGTGGCTGCAAGTGACGATGCGCGATCTTCTTCAATGTGAGTGTCGTGGACCAATGCTTCCGATGATTCAGAGAAGACGCGTGATGTTCGGTTGAGCGAGAAGCGCTTCGTTGCCGACATGTCAGAAATGCGTTTTGACATTGGTCTACGTTCCGCTGAAATGTCGTGGTTGGATTCGGGTACCGCGGATGTGGAAGCATTGTCTCCATCTTCACTCTTGGGTTCCTCTACGGTCGGCACTGTGAAGGGAAGGGGGACCACAGCAGGAGGCGGTGGCACCGCAGCTCGCACACTCGTCCTCTTGGTGGGTTGGGGTTCTTCAGGGATGGCTCTATCAAACTTGTCAGATGTAACAGGGCTTGGGACCGGGTTGCCTTGAGCATCGATTCGCCGAATATCGTCGTCTTTGAGGACGCTGACAGTAACAGTTTGGCCCGAAGCTGCAACTCCACTCTTGGATAGGTTGACCATCTCCACGCTGTCGGCATAAACCTCTTTCTCGCGAATGCTTGTCGATCCCTTGGGGCTTGCAACAGACGACGTTCTGACACTCGAGTCTGGGATGCTCTTGCCTCCATAAGCTGCTTCCCATTGGGCACGTTCTTTCTGGAAATTGTCTTCGACGTTTCGTCCGCGTGCTTCCTCTTCCCGATCCTTCTCTTCTTGTTTTTCTAGCTCCTGTGCTGCACTCTTGGCACGACGTTCTTTGACCATGTTCCAAACGCGCAACTGTGATATGACTCCAAACACAGTGATGATGACGATGCCAGCCGCTTCTGCCTTCATGTTCTTGGTGACGGGGTACGTGTTCGTGTTGAGCGGGAAGATATCGTCGTTTAGACTCCACAGATACAACCAGAACTCTTTCAGCCCAGCTCGGGCAAGGCAATCGATGCCAAGAATCGTCGCAGTCGCTCCCGAGAATGCGATAGAAGCAATGAGGCCATATGTGCGTGTGTAGCGGCTAAATGAGAGGGAGTAGCCACCGGCACTCATACAACCAATAAAGATGGCACGGCCAGTAGACGACGGAATGAGTCCACCCGCCTTCAGACTAAGGAACCACATGCTGAGGCAGAAGCCGCCTAGAAGACAGCCAAAGCCTTCCGTAATATCAGCGAAGACGAGTGACAGTACTCCAATTACAACACCAGTCACAAAGGCTGCCACGAAGAAGGCACCCTGCACACCATCGGAAACGGGAGGGTTCATCAGATAGATGATCAAGACCGTGACAGCGAGAGCGGCCAAGTAGGCAGCTGAGCCAAACACATAGACCCTTTGAACTATTAGTGGCGCTCGTGTCAGACATGTTGCTCACATACCACTTATTCTTGATGCCGATGACGGCATATACCAGGCCAGAGATCAATAATAAAGCACCTGCTAGGCCCATCGCTGGGGTGACTTTAGGATGAATCGGCAGTGGGTTTTCGGCATCTGGTTCTGTGAGCCTATCGTTAGTTTATCAATCTGAGATTGTATGTTTCAAGCATCTTACCCGCGGCGGAAGTGGACTGTGGAGTGAATGAAGCAGTGGCGGGCACCTGCATGATCGTGCTTGCAGGCGCGGAGCTAGCAGATGAGGCATCTGCTGTTGAGCTTGCACGATCGGATCTTAGTGATGCTTCGCTCGAGGGCGCAATTGTCGCCGATGGACGTGAAGATCGAAATGAAGTTGAAATAGGCGCCTGCGACTGCTCTGACTGGGGCCCGTCTTGTCGGCGGACAGCATGGTGTGGAACTGCTACCACAGAATGTAGGCATAGCGCAAGCGCAAGGCAAAGAAGGAAGAAACGGAGGGAGCGCATGATGGTAGGGTCGTGAAGGTAGACGGGCAAGCGAATGCGACTATTCTTCAGTTGTCCTGGACAGATACGATGGCCATCGAAGATTATGATTATGGTTCTGGAGATAGCGACTCGAAGATACCGGTATGCTAGGTGCAGATCAGATGCGGAGTGAGGAAAGAGTGACGCGCGCAGCTGCGGAAGGAACGAATTAAGGTAGGCTAGACAGCGTAAAGAACGTGGGCATGTAGTATCATGCAGAAGAGAGCGAATGAAGGAGAGTGGTCGCGAGACACGCAGCCGTTGGCGTTGTGTTTGATGCAAGAGCAGTGCAGAAACAGGTTGGGAAGGCGCAAGGGTAGGATTCGGGATTAAAGACGACCACACAGCTTCGGGTGGGCCTGGGAGGAGATCGTCAGTTGGTCCCGCGGGTTCCAAAAAGCGAGAGGCTTATGGCGCTGGGGCCTTGCCCGCATTAAGAGAAGCTGAACGATATGCATCTCGCGTCGGTATGGCGGCGTCAAACGGTTCTCTTGTTTGGGATCACCCATACCACGAGTGGTCTGGCTCGTCCTTGGAAGCTCAGATGGGAAATTGCAGTCATCAGCCACGATCCAGTCCACGTCTTCTGCGGACAGCGTGCCCGGCGAGCTACGAACTATGGGGCATGGTTGCAAATCAAACTCCTCAATTGAGTGCTGAGACATGGCAGGGCGACGCGGGCCCGGCAGAGTGTGACTTTGCTCGTGATCAGTTGGCTCCGAAGGGCGCTTCAGAATAATCAGTCTCGTATAAAGGAGCCTGCGCACCCAAAACTGATGACTTGTGGACCACGAAACTGGGCTGTGTTATGCGCCAATCGACCATAGAACGAGGTGGTTGGTGAAAGGAAATCGACGCGTCGAGGGGAAGGACACGCGAAAGGATTTAGCTCCCGTCCAATCAAGGTCCGTGTGCATTATGATTCGTAGGGCTGTTAGGCCGCGACCCCCGGTCAGCAGGGGCTTCGGATTGCTATCCGCGCATAAATGATGCATAAAGACGTCCCCTTGATGTGAGGATACATCATTTGCGCTGATTCATCAGCTCATTCGAGCCACGGCGTGCGTATACAGATGACAAAGATCGATGAAGAAGCAACTCAAACTGCCTGCCGCACGTCGCGCAGACTCTCGGGACGCTCGAAAGGAGGTCACTTTAGCCCGACCGGATCGCCTGTAATGATCTTCGCTGTTGCCGAAGCGAAGATCCAGTTCTGAGTTTGCTTTCACCCGCAGAAGGCCCGCTAACAACCCTTGCAATGGTTCGGTGCGCATGGCCTGCCGACGCTGGACACATTTGCTAGATGGCACTTGTCAAGTGTCCGCGGACCGTTAATGTGACAGCGCAACCACCATCAATCAAACCATAACCATTGCCTTGACGTTTCAATGCGCCCTGCATACCGAGGTCGTGGTATGTGGTCGCATGCTGGGTTTTTGGTTGCACGAGATGCTTTTCATCGTCGCACGTTCTGCCGAAATGGCATCCAGGGTGATAGTGGGTCCAGTAAGATTGCCTATAAAATCTAAATCATGAGATTCACTTTTTGCACGTCACACGGCAGTATCGTGACATCAGTATGCGAACAATGATCTGCGGGGACTCGAGGACTGAGTCGACTAATGGATGCAGAGCACATAGATGTGAATGGTAATGAGACTGACGATGGTACGGACACAAGTGCTCGTTGCTGGCTGCGCATTGCCAGTGACACCCTGATTGACCATCCTCAGAAGTGCGTCGCTCGAGGAAGCGCTGGCCGAAAGCAGGGCACGTTACACGACAGCGACGCGCTCCTTTGGCCGAACGATTAAATCTGAAGCCTGCATGTCGTGGCTTGTAGCCCCGCGGAACGGCTCCCGAATGGTGATACTAGTTCAGAGTATCGATCGTTCTTGGCAACGATGGCGCTATCGGGACAGTGCTTCACATTGCACTCCATGCAAATCATCAGTGCTTTCCAAAGAAACCTTTTACGTTGAAGACAAATACTGTTCTGCTTCTGAAGGACTGTTCAATGGCGGCAAGATTAATGGCCGAGAGTGATGCCTCATCGCCACAACACACTGTTGGGATTTGTCGAACTTTGTATATTGAGCTGACGGACTGCCTGATGTCGGAGTTCGCGCCGACGTGTACCTGCATGGCCTAGGTAAGCCTCAGCCGTCCACCAAGCAACAACTGTCGACCGCGCCGAAGCCTGCAGCAACTCCTCCTTCCTCGCTCTGGTCTCCTTTTGTGCGGAGAAGGTATCCCGCTTCCCAGCTCTCCAGGATCTCGCCCTTCTTCTCTGCTCCGCTTCCATCTCGCCAAAGACAGACTCCATACACTCCTAGCTCGCAAATGACGCCACCCCGCTGCAACTCTCCGTTGCGAAGGATCGCATTCTTCAGCGGTGGTGGCTCAATCATCTCCATCAGGATGTACGCGGGCCAATGTGTCTCGGGGAGCTTTTCGAGGAACGGCGGGATGGCCTTTCGATAGATGTTGTTACCACCTCCCTCGCGTTGAGGTTTCAGAACGTAGCGAGAAGCTGATGCAGGATCGGCTGCAAGGCTTCTTGCTTCTTTGCCTGCTTCGCTGCTATCTAGCGGATATATGGGTGCAAAAGTCGCCAACACTTGCGCTGCAACCTCGGCATCGGGCAAGAACCGCTTCAAGTGTGGTGAGTGTGGAGTTGCCAATACTTGTTGAACTTTCTTGCACCCTGCGAGATGCGTCAAAATACTCGGACATTTGATTGCTCGGCTCTTCTCCAGATGCAGTCGTGCGGTCCAGTCCTGCTCCTTTGGGTAATCGTCCGGTGAGTAGCCTGCGCGGAAATACACTGTGGTCACTTCGTACGGAGTCGAAGGTGAGTTTGGTGGTGTGTAGACGAGTGTTCGATCCGCATCTAGCGTCGTGTGGGACAGTGTCTCACCAAAAGGTAACCTGAAAGATCGTACGCCGTTCTCCTCCAGCAAGGCATATTCGAGGTGTCTCTGGTCAAAAACATTTCGTTCCGGATCTTGTACCACAAAAAGAACGCAAAGGGGACGAGAAGTCTTGGAAGCTCCGTATGCCTTGTGCGCAACAGCTAAACCTTTGGCTAGCGATGAAGCAGATTTGCTTTGTCGCAAAGCGTCCGCTTTGATTAACGAGGAGCTGGATGAAGGATACGCGTCGATGTTGAGGAGGTATTTGTGCAGGGCAGACACCTGCGACGACAGTCCACCGAACGAGGACGCAATGGTATTGAACTCGACTTGTTTCAGGCCAGGCGCGGGATTGGACTGGCTAGGGTCTTTGTGCACCATGTAGTCAGACCTGAAGAGCCCCAGTGAAAGGTCTTGAACGTATCCCTCATTCTTCACGGCAAGGTGAGTTTGCCATAGTTTCGCAACGAAATCATCGATATCGACCAGTTCTTCCACGATGCTCTGCAGCCATTTCTCGTCTCTTGCTATTGCCGAGTAAAGCTCATTGTAGGCATTCTGTATGGCAAGACCCTCCTCAAAGCAAGACCGCGGAAATAGGCTTGGGAAAAGTGTGACTGGGGCTGTGCTTGCAAGCACACCTGATGGATCCTGAGAGGGCTGGATGAAGGTTGGAGCGGGTCGCACCGCGAGACCATGGGCGATTGACCAATCTTTCAAATTGTCGAGCAGGTACTTCTCCTCCTCCTTGGACAGCTCTGGAGGATACTCCATGACCCTCGTCAGTCTTGCAATGCTGAGATTGGCTAGTCTTTGGTCTTTGTTTGGAAAGCGTAAAGCTGCTAGCCGTTCTGACGCAAGTAAGGACGAATATCCCGTTGAGGTACTTGTACGCAGCGAGAATTGTCTCGTGGTAAGAGAGACAGTAAAGGTATAAGTTTCTATGGGGCTCGCTTTATTGCTGGTGGAGCAAACTTACAAATGCGAGATCTGATCCCCGCGCTAGCTGGTTGCGATTTCCTCATCAGCCCCGCCGAAAGCCGGACGGCCAATTTTCTAGCTGCCGCAATCACGTCATCAGAACTTCGTGTTATACTACAAGACGGGTTTTGGCTCCAGTTACTGTTACTAGGAGTTTGGAAGATCATTACTACAAATGTGAAGAAGCGGTCGACGCGTCATCACGTGCCGTCGCGTTCGTCGCGTTCGAAACGGGTGGCCTACCCGAGCTGCCTCACTTCACCACCACACCCTCGTGGCGTCGAGTACCCCAAGCCCAATGCCACACCATACGGGCTGGCGATAGTCTGGTATCGGTACACTTTGACTAACCATGGCCGCCTCGAATGATCCGTGGTCGTGGACCGTCAACGACCTCATCGCTGAACTATGTCGTTCAGATGTACTGTACAAGGCAACCAACTGCGCCGCAGAGAATATTCCCGACGTTGCGGCGCTAGAGAAAGGACTTCGCGATCAGGAGATCACAGGCGCAACATTCTTGAGCGTCTTGGATACGTATACCATCAGATCCGAGCTCAAGATCCAGAGTTTAGGTCAAAGGTTATCTTTGGTGGCAGTGATCAAGTTGCTGCGTAGCCGCTCCACAGGATACAAACAATATTTGACAACTGTCGGAGTTCAATCACTCAGTATTGGAAAGACGAACGTCCCAAGCTCCACTTTACCCACGACTTACACGATTGATACAAATGGCAGAAAGCGTCAAAAGCTGACGCATATAACGACGACACCACTGCCAGCGAAGGGGCAACCACGTCAGCCAAACTACGATCTATGGGCTAATGACCTGCGAAGCAACGTAGTGGACGGTACGGGCGAGTACGACTACTTGCTGCACTGGCAGAAGGCGGATCAACTGGGCGATTTGGTGCCTAACAAGGCGTCCGATGCGGTACCGATCGAGATAGAGGACTTGACAGACGACTCATCCTCGGCAGACGACGAGGATCTAGCAGCAGAAGCCGAACAGGAAGAGATGGAGCCCGAATTTGCAGAGCCAGATATTGCAAATGAAGCAGACGTTGCCGAAGGGCCTGTCGAAAATGATCCCAACGCTGCTGCGGGTCCTTTACGAGGCAAGGGCAAAGCTCAGGGTCGAGTAAAGTTGACCAGTGACGAGATTGTAGCCATTATAAATGAGCAAATCGAGCACTTTACCAACACCTGGTCGCTTGAGAAAGAGGCGCAAAAGGGCGAGGAGATCGATCCATTAGCTTTGTGGGAGAAGGCACAAGCCGATGGAACGAGACATGAGCTTATCGAAAGCCACAAAACAAATAGCGCCTACTATCAGCAGCGACTGAGCACGCTCTGCGACGAGATTGTAAAAGACCCTGGAAGCACCGCGGATGTCGTTCGTCGCCAGTGCCGCAATCTTGAGGAAACGGTCGACTTGATTGAGCTGTCCGATTACCTGGTTGGTATATACAGCTTAGAGCCGGAAGAAGACGATGAGACCTCCACCGCCAGTCACCCTGAGAGTGTCCATCGCGCAGCCGAGCAACCACAACAAGAACCTCAGCCATCGGCACGCCCGACGCAACAACTTCAAGAAATCATTGATCTAGGCACACCACCCGATTCTTCCGAAGACGACCAAGACAGCGTCCTAGTCGACAGCTCCCCTCCACGCTCCCCAACCATCAACGCCCGACACTCCCCACCAATCTCACGCCTCACCCCCGACTCCGTAATCGCAGCCCCAACCTCGCCCCCATCCAGCGCCCCACGCCCACCATCCACAGCCCGCACCGCAACATCCCAATCCCAACCCTTCTCCCGCACCCTCCTCACCCTCGACTCGTCCCCCGAACTCGCCTCCATCGCCACCGCCCGCCGCTGGCGCTGGGCCGACCTAATCGCAACCGCCGACCGCAAACGCATCGTCACAAAAGCCCTCCTCGACCTCTCGCACTCCACTCTCGAAACAATCCGCACGCGCCTCCAAACCGTCGGCAAAACAGACATGATCCGCGAAATCCCGGCCTGCATCCAGATGCTTGCTAGCAACGAAGTCAAAATCCACGGCGTGTTGCCGCGCGACATGCCCAAGATTGTAGTCTTTACGAAACTGTTCTTGTGTTGGTGGTTGTGCGATAATTATTTCCGCGTTGAGCCGCAGATGTGGCGGTTGAGTGAGCTGCAGAAGTGTTTACGCGAGGGGGCGCCGGATCCAGGCACGTTTTGCGATTATTTGGCGACGGTTATGGGGACGACGTTTAGTCCTGAGGCGTTGAGGAGGCCGGATGCGCCGTCGCAGTATGAGGTGGTTGTTATTTCGGATGATGAGGATGAGGATGATGATGGGGGAGTGGGAGGGTCGGGGACGCAGCGGGATAGGTATGCGGTTGGGGTACCAAGAACACAACAGGAGGAGGCGATTGTGATTGATTGAAGGCACGTCTGTAGAGTTTGAGTGTGGAGTTCAACTCGTTTCAGCTTACATGTAGTTCGAAGCTGTATGTTGAACATGCGCGCTTTGCGGCGGACTTGCTATCTGAGACGCATAGCGTAGCCTCACTGTCGATGTAGATACCTTCTCACATATGCCCATTTGGGCGCGATGACATCCACACACTGACATTCAAGGATATAGTATTGAACTGATTGAGATTTTGTATTAGTCGAGCGGTTGAGCTGCTCACATTCATGTGTCTCCTCCACAAGCACAGCTTTGCGCTGCATCGCTCCCGTCGCATTTTGTACTCTGCCTCATTCCTCGCTGGCACAAACCAAGCCTCTACCCGCTCTCCAGTCCAGACAAAATGCATGCGGTGGTATCCCAATATCCTATCCTGACGAGCGCCGTGATCCATAGATGGCTATAAGATGCCGTCCCAAACGCCTCGCGCTAATGAAGAGAGGAATGAAAAGAGAAACCGAGTCGCATCAATCCCGCGGGTTTCTACTACGAAGACCTGCGACCATATTCCGAAGCCTCTGTAAAGTGTTGCTAGGGGGTTTCGGGAGTAGCAATTCCGGCTCTGGCTCTCGTTCTGGCTCTGCGCCTACCCTGTGGAGCCATAAGAAGGTTAGCTATCATACATGAATGAAAGTACAAAAAATCGCAACACATCAAAGTCAAGGGGAGGAGCCGAGGTACGTAGGATATTGAGACGTCCCTGGTCCAGGATAACTAGGCCGGGCATTTGGTGGCGGTGGCCTGTAAGAATCATATCTGGGCCGATCCGGCGGTGTAGATGGCGGTCGAGGGTACTCATGCCGGGAATTGGAGTGCGAGCTCTGGTAGATAGGTGGCAGTGGCCGACTATGCGCTGCAGGATGCGACACAGGCGGTGGCTGATACCGACGGGATGGGTCTGGGAGGCTGCTAGGGGCATTGTACGCTACCTTCTTGGCTGGCCTCACCGGCTCATCATCGTCGCTCAGTGTCAAGTCAACCACCTCTGACGTCCTCTTATTTCCGGATCGCGGGGCCGTCGATGAGTCTCGGGAAGCCAGTGGCGGCGTGTTGAGGGAGACGGGCGTTGGCGCAGCCTCGCTCTTGATGGCTGTGACACGATCACGATAGTCGGTTACTTCGATGAGATCGTCGTCACTATCATCGTGTGCGCTGTACCCGTTTTTCCTCGGCGGCGATGGGTCCTTTTCTGTCGACCACTGGCCGTTGGGCTGGATGGTGACCTGGTCTGCGTTCCGGACTTTGCTGAGAATCTCCTCGACGTACTGGTCCACAGCAAGGCCCTCGTACGATATGGTCTTATTGCAGATGGGACATGTCCACGTAGGTGCCTGCTCCTGGAGCTGCAGGAATGACTCAGCATCGAAGCACTGATTGTGAGTGCACACTGTCGACCTGACGGGGGTGGTGATGCGCAGGGTAGAGATTGGGTCCTTCAACGACATCACGCTCGAGCCAACTTCGATGTCGGGGTCGTTGGCCTTCTTCACCATCTCATTGAGGACCGACTGCCTGGTTATCACATTGCGTTGCTTGATGCGCTGTGTCAGTTCACCAACAGAGAATTTCTTCACCATATAGATGAAGAGGCTGTACTTCTGGGGTTGCTGTCAGCACGCAATTCTTGGGAGAGCAAGACTGGGGATAAGAAACCTCCTGTGGCACACTTGCCTTTTGCGTCAAGGCATAAGTCACTTGAATGGTGTTGCGATAGTTGGCAGGGCTCTTGCGCACTTGATCAGTAATGTCGGCGGGGCGTGTGGACCCCGGCTTGTTCTTCAGGCCCTTGAAGTTGGCTTTGATCTCCTCCGTGTTGATGCGGACTTCGATCTGTGACGGGAAGGCAATGTCTAGGCGCGTAAAGTGGTTAATTGGCTGATCCAGCGCGCCAAACAAGAGCAGTCGTAGCGATTGGTCCGACTTGAGGCGCGCGCACTGGGCGTCGTTCAGGATGAGGTTTCGCGTGCAGTTTTGGCGATGACTCGGCGAGGCTGCAGAGGTCAGGCTGGCTCGCGCACAACGAAGGGATGCTCTCACCTTCCAACGTAATATTACTCATCAGAAGCTCGCGGATCTCAAAGAAGGGACTGTCCTTGAAGAAGTAGGGTTGTCCTGGTCACTTTTAGTTCCGTGTCCGGGTCAGTGGTGCGAAGCGAGAGGCGTACGGGACTGCATGGGGGGCTGCGGGTATGTAGGATACGATGCGTTGCTCTGGTAGCCGTTGGTCATGCTGTAGCCGTTGGCGGAAGGTGCGCGTGGTTGGGTGTAGGAAGGCGCGGCGGGGCTGCTGCTGGCGGCGGGCGGAGGTGCTTCGCCGTGGTGTTGCACGCGGTACTGCAGCCGCCGCAATGTCTCTGCATCGTTCCTCGAGACGGCGTGATTAATGACTGGTGAGGGTGAGGTTAGCCCGGCGCGAGAACCAGCACCTCATGTGTATCGTTGCGGGCACACTCACGCTGAATAACTCGGCTCTGCAGCGCAGCCTTGTTGCCAGTCTGCGAGGTGCCCTCCTCCTTGCATATCTTCTTCAGGTCGTTGTTGATCAGCGTTCTGGAGCGCTCTGTTATGGTGGCAGCCAGCTGCTGCACGCTCGATGCCATGGCGGGAGGCAGGCGCGGGTCGAAGTAGGGCCGGGGAGTGGAAGTCGAGTTGGCGCTACCAGAATATATGTGTTTGGCGGAGCATTGGGGGCTGCTGCTACAGGGACCTTCTCGCGGGCGACCGAGGGTGAGAGAGGGCGTGAAGGGGGGCAATATCTGCGGGCGTCTGAGGTTGCTGTTTCCTGCGGTCCGACGTTAATCGCGACTTCCCAGAGGGTGACACACTACACGGGCAGCGCTGACACGGCACGGGCACAGGCAGACAGCAAGCAGGCTGGCGTCTCAGTGCGACGGGAGAGGTTATATCGCCGTCGACGGGCCCGGCGGCTCTCGCGCGTGTGCTTCTACAGCTTGTCGTCGCAAAGTCAGCGTCACTAGGCGACGAGCAGCACCCGTGCACGGGCGAGCAATCGATTAGAGCCCTTAGTCCCGGCCGCCACCAAAATTTCCACGCCTCGACTTTTCCCCTCCGCCCAGCTTCACCCAGCGTCTCCAGCAATTGTCGCCCCAAGCAGCGCTTACGTACACCAAACGCCCACTGCGAACCGACACTCACCTCGCTACAATGGCCAAAAGCGCACGTGCAAGCAGCAAAAAGGTGAACCACACCAAGCTGCGCGCTCGAGTATTCGGTCCCGTCGAAAAAGCCCGCGCTGAGCGCATCCACGCGAAGCTGCTCGAGACGATTCGGCAGCCCAAGCCCGAGAAGACCGAGATGGACACCGCAGAAGACTGTGAGTCGTGTTCCTCCATACCTTTTGCATATTTTCTGACCATGCCAGCTACCACCACCGAGGCAACCAAGGAGGATGACTTCCCCAAAGGTTCGTCAGTTCTGACTGCTCCCATTCCGCGCTCCCTGTCCGACCCCTCCCACAGCACAGACTCCGCACAAGAGAACTGCGAGATACGCAATCTCTGCTTCTACCTCGGGCTGTGCTCTGACATTGTGGGCTTCAACGAGGACGGAGACCTCAAGTTTGCCTTTGACCCGCTTCCACCGCACTGGTTGAGTGAGAATCAAAGGCTAACAGTGACCTGACAGACATGGACGTCGACGGCGCCGCAAACGCTGCACCCAAGAAGAGGGGCAACAAGGACAAGAGCCAGTCGAAGAAGCAGCAGCGCCGAAAGCCGCAGAACAAGATGACCTTCCCGGCCTCGCGAGGCAAAGGCGCCCTGAAGCCCTTCACCGGCGGCCGCGTCAACAAGCGACGATGATTAACGACTTCACGGATATTGGCGTTTTACAATGTTTGCATTTCAGGGCGTTTGGACATTTCGCTGCCATTGCGGCAGCGCGGAAAAGGAAGATACCACGTCCTCTGGACACGTTAGCATATATCGAATCTACCACAACTTTTCACATCGACTGCAGGTGGCATTGCCTCGCCAGTGCAATTCTTGGTACCGTGATCTGGATCCAGTCCTTATGACGTTTTCCACCGATACGCTGCATCCAGTCACCACTTGTTGAGGGTCAAGCAAATGGTACCGGTAGGCTCGAGCGTCCAGCTGCCGCCTCAAGAAGAATATTTTCCACAACTGCCTCTCCTTGACTCAAATTCGTTCACACACCTTCACAGTATCACAGAGAACACTTGCTGCCGCCAGTATGCCCGCTCAACCCTTCCGCTTCCTTGATCTGCCAGCAGAGCTTCGCTCGATGGTGTACAAGGAAGTCCCAAGTAAGCTCTTGACCTCAGCAAACAGTCCCCTCGCCATAAGCTGATCCAAGTCCCCAGAAGCAACGACACGACACCACACATACCATTCCTGGATTGACGAAGAGATCGTGCTAGTGACGAAGTCGATTTCCTTCTCCCTCCTCGCAACATGCCGTCAGATCCGCGACGAAGCCATGGAGACCTTTATGTCCAGACTTCAACAGCCCTGCACAGATCCAACACGGCTGATCGTCAAATGCAACGGCTCCCAACTAAGCCCTACAGCGCTGGACCTCTTCGAATATCTCGGCAAGCGACTATCACATAAACAGCGCATGACATCCCCTCCCTCCGCAGCCAAATCACCGCTCTGCAACGGTCCATACAATCCCGCAAACACACACGCTCAATCACCCTTCTCCTGCTTCGTCAACAAATGCACAGCAGCATATCTCCGCCAAGCTTCCGCTAAAAAGGAACTCTACATCGCCCTGTGCATCAGAAAGGACGCACTACGCTTCCCGATTGCAGAAGTCGATCGCGCAGTTGATATGGCAATGATGCTCCGCGAGCGCATCCGCGTTACGGGCTTCACGCTCAAAATCAACCCGGCTTCGTACTTTACGCAGGGCACGTATCGCGCGTTGCTGGAGTTTGCGGCGAGGCTGAATCGACGATCTGCGCGCGTGGGGTTGCATGGTGGGGAGGAGTGGGTGGAGAATTGGGAGGAGGAATGGTTTTGTGGGTAGGTTGGATTGAGGTTGGCGGGGGGTTATGGATGGGGTGGGAATGGGGGTTGGTGGGTGGGATGGCTGTTTGAAGGGAAGTTTTGGTCAATGGGAAGGGAAAGGGATGGTTTGGTACGGTATAAATTCCGGGATAGAATTTCTTGATAGCGATACTAGGCTTCGCAAACTTGGATTTCTTAATCTGGACACATCTGCACTCGAAAATAAAGTACTCTGGACGTTACAGCTGGGCCGAATTTGAACGATAATGATCGTTCCTTGATATTTTGAGCCGGTATGTCGTGAACTATCACGCTGTGAAGTTTTCATGAATGACTGACTATGGTATTTCAAAATACTGTCGTCCGATAGCTGATGTAGTTTGAGAGCAACAACGCGCAATATGCTGCACCTTCATGATTGGTCCTCCTGCGCATATACCACGCAACAATCAGGTACTATTGGTGGAAACTTTCCAGAACGATGGCCAGATGGACACTGGTGAACACAGCAAGCACGCCAGTGCCAATCTCCAGCCCAAGCTGTCCATCTCCAACCCCCATACCAACAGCCAAACCAAGGGCTACCGCGATACCGAGCGCACCTAACAGCCAAAGCGACGCCGCACGCCCGCTCAAGGTATGATAAAAGCACCATACCTCGGTATATCCTGCATGGTTGTCCTGCACACCATCGACAAGGTATGCGTGCAAGCTTTCCTTCTCCGAGACTGGCACAGTGCCGAAGAGCAGCTTCGTCAGCACGTCGTCTCTCTTGATTTCATAGACGTGCTGGATGGAAGTAGTTTGGGCTTCGGTGTCGCTGGTCTGCATGTGATGTTAGCGATGGTCGAGTGAGATGAGTCCAAGATTGTACTTACCTTCAGCACCAGACCTTTGCCGACTGCAGGCTTGCGCATGAATAGAGCGTCCACGACCTTCTTCGCAAGCTCATATTCGTTCGAGAGGGTATCAACTGACAGGCCACCCACACGGGCCAAGATTGCGGCGTTGGAGTCATCTGTGGACAGGCGGACGTGGTGAAGTTGGAGGTTTTCATCCATGATTGGGATGGTGGTAAAAGCCATGGTAGAGTATGCAATTTCTGGTCGACTGATCGCTTGAATAGGTGTGTGAACAATGGCCGAGAAAGAAGGAAGAGGTATATATGGCTTGATTCGAGATACATAGCCTCGAATAGAACCAGAATGTATTTCTCATCTACTCACTACCTCAAATTGGACATGCGAACTTTTTGCTTTGCGAAACGTAAAGGGTATGCATTTCTTAATGTGCGCTGTATTAGCACACAAATACATGTTGGCGGTAAGCACCATCGAATGCAACGAAAATGTACTTAGTACGTAGTGCGCCGATGCGAAAGGTGAAGGTTTTGCCGATGTGGCTGAAATACATTCGTCGGGTATTTCAGATTCGTTCTCAGGCAGCTGCGTCCACGGCGAAAACCCACCCCTGCCTACAACAACCACCATCAACCAAAACCAATCCAGCGCAATTATCAAAGGGCTATCAATAAATTCATCCAGAAGCCACTCAGTATCAGCAGCAAGTCGTCCGACATAGCCCATCCGAGAAAAGAGGTGCCGTTTCAGCCGTGCATTCGTCTTGATCTGCGATCACATACACTCACGCCTAAGCTGGTTCTTGAAACCAAGTTCACCGCTGTCATGGAGCTTCCAGATGTATTGCGTCTTAGTATGCGGAAAAGTGCATTCGAAAAGACGCCGTACGCCTTCCTGCCACGAGGCGCCCTGGACTCCATCATTACCGAAGCCACAATACTCACTGCGATGGGCATCAAACAGCCTACGCCAGAAGACTTTAAACTTGCGGCTTACATTCTCACGAAAGCAAAAAGAGTATTTGCCACCGCTGCATACATCATTTCCCAACCAGAAACACTACACGAGGCAATGGTGTTATTTCACGACACCAAATTCGAGGACGGACGTTTACCACTAGGGGAGCTGAGCGGAGAGCTGAGCGGAGTAACGCTTCTTGGAAGCACCATGAGCGACTGGGCACATCCTTTGATCGAGTTAGAGGGACCTAAACGAGCTGAATCGAGGAGGATATGGACCTTTCGAAGAGTGCACGCCTTCGTGGAGGTTCAGTTCAAATTCCTTGCCCCAACCATCAGAATTGGAGATTCTAATGCCAACTTCGGGAATCTGGTTCTGCCGTTCGTGAAGAAGGGCGCCGCTCAAGCTGAGGGTTCTTTTGGCCTGGTTTCAAAGTACGAGATTCATGGTGACCACATTCACTATCCAGCAGGACAGGTACGTCGACAAGACTTTGAAGCGGATTATTCGTCTAACAACGCCGTTAGAATATCATACCGTCAAATACAGTCGCCATAAAAACATTCAAAATGAACCACGGCGGCGATCACCAGGACATGGTCCGACGCTGGGCGTCCGAGGTCAAAGCAATGAGAATGATGAACAAGCTGAAACAAGATCACATCGTCCGTTTCATCTCAGCTTTTCATCGAGGAACTTCCGAAGTCCGGGAGTATTATCTGGTCACTGAATGGGCTGATGGAGGCAATTTGCATGATTTTTGGAAGGCGATACCCAACCCGTCACTCACAACATCATTAGTGAAAGCGGTTGTCAAACAGTTACGAGGATTGTCGGAAGCCTTATCCGCTATCCATTCCCCACGGATCGACGGAGTGGATGTGGACGCGGGTTGGCGCCACGGCGATCTTAAGCCTGGAAACATTCTCTGGTTCAGGAATTCTGCCAATATTGGCACGCTCAAGATTGGTGACTGGGGTGAGGCGAAGGGTCACCGCGTTGTCACTGCAATGCGCCACGACAATACCACAGCTCGATACGGTACTCGTCGCTACGAGCCACCAGAGTCAGAGATCGGACTTGGTACGGCAGGCCTCGATCAGAAAGATATGCGAATATCCCGCTTGTACGATATCTGGTCATTCGGTTGCGTTATGCTAGAGGTCATCACCTGGCTTCTGTACGGCTTCGACGGACTGCTCGAGTTCAATGACAGCGTAAAGACGGGCTTTGGCGAAGAAGCACCGTTTTACCAGGTCGAAAGAACAGATAACATAACGACTGCCCGAGTACACGAGCTTGTAGTGGTCTGGATGAACTATATCTCGAAGGATCCAGCTTGCCGTGCTGATGCTACCGCAATTGGCGACCTTCTTAAGTTAGTCAAAGTCGGCCTCTTAGTGGTCAAGCTCCCTAGTAGCAGCGGATCGGTCGTGAAGTACAATCTCGACAAGCCTCGCAATACGCGGAAGGGGGGAAACGTCAGTGGCGACCTTCCGATTCGCTATCCAGTCCGAAGGTCGTTGTCGTCACTGAAAAGGTACCGAGCGGTGGCAAATACCACGCGGCTGGATGGCGATGGGCCCAATGATCCAGTGGTGCAGTCAGGGTCCACCGCTAAAGAGCCTGAGCGATATCGTGCAGACAAGTTGTACGAAGAGCTCAAGCTGATCGAGTTAAGAAATTCAGATGATAACTATTGGTCTGCACAGCCCAAGTTATCTCTCCCTGGTTCAATCTCATATCGAGGTGCCAGTTCAAACTCTCGAGGTGGCGGTGAAGGACGACCGCTACTATTATGGAACTACAAAAGTACAACGTCAACGAGACCGCGTATTGATCTTGGCCGGGACCCTGGTGCAAAAATGGATCCCGATCATCCCAAACTTCATCACATTGGCCAACGCATGAAAGCCATAGAGAATAAGAAGGGCGATGAAACTCAGTTCACCACTAGACCTCGACCTGAAGGCAGTACAAACAAGCGAAGGGCACAACCGGCGACGAAGGGCACGAATACATTGACTTCCAAGCTGTCAAACTCCCAACCTTCAAAATCTAAGCGGCGTCGCATTGAACGCGATCAAGATGATGACGAAGAATATCAAGATGACAGGAACGGGACCCAGCAGAACAGAGAACGCAACGCGTCCCCTGCGACTGCCAAGTTGGCCTGCCCTTTCGCGAAGTATCTACCTCTAGAGTATCCTCAATGTCGGGGCACCGCGTTCCGGGATGTTGCCAAAGTCAAGTACGTCCATTCAAGTATGTCCCAAGACTCACAACAACTTACTTCCTTTAGGGAACATCTGCGTGAACATCACCTCTTCTACTGTCCGAGATGTCACGAAGGTTTCCACGATGTGAGCGCGAGAGACGGTCACCCTAACGAGCCTGAAAGGTGCGCACCTCGCGATGCGGATGAGAGCCACTATTACGTTACGAAGAAACAAGCAGATCGGATACAAGCGACCCATGCAATAAGCTGGACGAGAATATACAATATTCTTTTTCCGAACGCTGATACACTCGACGACCCCTGTAAGTCACATACCTCTCATATCGTCATGCTTGTTGTTCGATGCTGATTCTGATATGTGCAGTGCATATAGGGCAGGATGAAGTTGAACAGCAGATGTTTCGCCTGATCGATCTAGCTTATAGGCCCTATCAACTTTCGGAGCGTTCGCAAACCGTATTCATGGTATGGCAACAGAATCGTCGCGCCAGGAGCACCTGCAGTGCTCGGGCTACACTGTATTACGGCATGACGACTACGTCTTCTCAAATGATGACTTTTCAAACCTCGGACTCTGGTTACCACGCGCCTGAAGAAGCTCCAGCAGGAGGTCTGGCCACACAATTTGCTGGGCCATCAGGTGAAGTACCTCAGGATCATAGCAACCCTTATGCTACAGACGCATGTGTTCCAAACACTGTAGCCGGGCACGATGCAGACATATACCGAGGACCCTTGCAGCAAGGCACCACTGAACAAGCCGTTTCGACTCAGAATACAACAGGTGACAGCTTCAACAATTCCGAACTAGAGCCTCTTGGGATGAGCGAATCAATTGGCGATGACCAAGCCGCGCCAATTGGGGAGCGGATGGATGGTTTTTTCAATTTGGCTTGTGTTGAGAAGGACCCAATGCTGCCGTCTCCATTGTCAGGGGATGGAACTGACTTGGCTGTGCAGGAATTCTCAGGGGATGGAACTGACTTGGATGTGCAGGACAGCCAGTTTAATCCTACCTTTATGACCACTTTTCTTCACTCACATAGCTTATCTTCGACGGAGTTGGGGCAAATCGATGCATTAATGGTGAAACGCCATTACGATTCCACAAAAATGCCATGTCGAGTCCTGACTCCAGCTGAATATTATTCAAGAAGGTCACCGTGTCGTCTGGGCCACTCACTTGCGTGAATTAGTGATTCCTCTCCCATATGCTCCAAGCGGAAATACACTGCTGACACCAACATCGCCAAATCATGTGAGGTAGCCCAAATTCACGAACTAATCGCACTATTTGGTCAAACTACAGCTCCACTTAGTAGAAAAGATGGCCTTATTACTTGGCCTACCATTCAGGCAATTAGCTTCTTCCATGAGAAGCTGTGATTGACACATTCACTGCGCATGAAGCCTGCTTCGCGTTTATATACCCTAGGTACTGGCGACTAAACACAATTCAGCCTACGGTATACCTCCTTATACCAATACTCTACTAGTTTTGCTTTGTCTTTCACTAGTCCTGCAATCCTAGACATACTTTACCATGTCTGGTAAAGTAATCTGTAAAGGCCCTTGCGTGCATGTAGGACGTGAGTGCCAATTTAATAATGCTTTGAGGGCCTTCTGGCTACTGTATGCACCATGTTTGTCGAGGTGTAAAAGTACTCGAAAATATTCGCGCTTCAGTAACGTTAACTAGTGGACGCAGTTGCACGAGGCTTTTCATTGAGGATTCTGACGACTACATTACGAATTAAGTATGGTTCGGACATGACTTTTCGTCATTTTCGGCGTTGCGACGAATTTTGTTGTTTGCAAGGCTGTCCAACCTGTAACAGCCATGCGCATTGGAAAATGCAAAATTAACGCTGGCATAGACAGGTTCATACGCGAGGAGTTGTGGTGTGGATATCGGAGTGACCGGGACATTTGGTTGGAAGTATAATACTCCCTTAGCATAGGTGTGCCAAGACTCGCCCACTAGAAAGCGCTGCCGGCATATGCTCAAAATAGATCATAAAGTTATAAGTGAGAATAAACACAAAGCTGTGGCGAAAATGTTCCTCGTTGTCTTGTTCGCTGGCGATCGGGGCACGTAAGCTGTCGGGCACGCCTCGTTGGCTGGCCCTGCGGGAATGCTTTTGGCGCGTTTCCAACACATAGCGTTCAGGATGTTGATAATTTTCAAACACGAGTGTTGGTCGTTTCCATAGGAAAAGTTTCGGGAGGGGGTTGACGAATCCTGTTTTGGCTGTTTCAGTATCGTGTGATGCCGCGGGTGCTCCAATTGGCGCTGTCAAGCTTCATCCACCAGCTCGCGAAGGCGGCTAACGTATCTTATGAACGTGTCTAGCACCGCCTATTTGGAAGCGTGCTTCTGGTTAGGTAGGATTTTCTCCATTGAGCGACATCTTGCATGAATACTTCTGGTGAAGAGAGTGCTTCGTTCAATTTACGAAATGGAAATGCCCAAAGCCAAGAGCGTGGACGAGGTGGAGCACTGCTCAATTGATTGGCTAAACGCTAGTGTCGGCGTGGTTGTCGGGAACTTGGCATGATTGCGGGGTGTGCATGAAATCGACGTGGCCAGAACGCAAAATTTTCAACACAACCTGATCCTGACGCCGGTTTGTGTCATTTCAAATACTGCCAATACTGTGGTGTTTTTGTTAGTGTTGATATACCAACAAAAGTTAAAGGCTCCCATCAATCAACCAAACCTTTGTGGTTGGTCCAACTGGGCTTGTGGTTTAGTGGTATAATACTCCCTTAGCATCTCTTTCAAGAGAAACGACTGGGAGTGGTCCGGGGTTCGAGTAAGCTTCCCTGTACCACGTTGTGTGTTAGATTCACACTGACTTTACCATAGTTCCCCGCGAGTCCAAAGCGCAAATCTCCTTTTTGCCGAATTTTGCTCGGGAAGCGAAGGTCAATGGTTCGATTCCTTGGCAAACCACCGTCATTCCTGGCGACCTTTTTGCTCATATCTCTCCTTGTGCTGTGCTGCGGAATTGGATCCTGGTCGCGTGTAAATAAGATTCTTCATTGGGGTGCCTGGCCTCTCCTTCATGTCACACCTTTTTCCCCAACTCTTGGTCAAAATTTAAAAATGCACAAGCTGGTGAATGCGTCACTGATCTGACCACCCAGTTCCGTTCGATTCAATTCTATGTCTCACTTCGTTGCAATCTCGAGTGTGTGGTTCGGCTTTTTGCGCATTTGTGGCCATTGTGGAATCTACATTGAGGTGCACGTCAAAATGCAAGTAGCGGACAAGGAAAGAGAAGCACATTTAAAACACATTATTATTCTCTACCTACCGAAAATGAAAGTACAACTTTGGCTCCTTCATGAATTTGAACAGCGTCACACATCTAAGCTGTGCGACTACATACTAATGACCGCCGTATCTCAATCAGATTATCATGCCTATCATTCGATCTCGCAGCTAGTCTGCACTTAGATCTCATATTCCACCTCAGGCTCATCTTCGGGGTATTCCTCCGCCTCAGGCTCATCCTCGGGGTATTCCTCCACCTTGCTGCTAGGTTTGGCATGGGCCTCCTCGGACGTGGGCGTCGGAGCATGGTACGTGCTCTTGCTAGTCTTGACGTGGTGGCTTGGATGCTCGTGACTGGATGAGGTAGGATAAACGGTTGACTTGGTGCTCGAAGCGAGGCTCGAGATCTTGGAAGAAGATTCCAGCGTGCTAGACGCTTTTGAAGACGACTGAAGCGTGCTAGATGCTTTGGATGAAGACTTCGTGATGAAAGAAGAGCTAGACGCCTCGGAAGAGAATGTCGTGGTGGAAAGAGAGCTAGAAAGTTTTGATGTAGGCGTCGTAGACGAGGTGCGTGAAGAGCTCGAGTCATGCGGAGTAGAGGTTACGCTAGACTTGGTAGAGGTGCGTGGCAGAGTAGAAGTCTTGAACGTGGACGAACTAAATGGTCTAGAGGAGGTGCCCGACGAGCTAGAAGCCTTTGGTGTAGATGTAGCGCTAGACTTCAGGCTGGACCCGGAAGACGTTCCCGAGAAGCTCGAAGTCTTTTGTGTAGATGTGGCGCTCGAATTAATTGAGGTGCTAGATGCACTGGAACGCCTAGGAGTCGACGTAGCGCTAGACCTAATGCTGGATTGAGTAGACGTAAGTGAGGAGCTGGAAGCTTTTGGTGTCGAGGTCGTGCTAGATTGCACACTAGATTTAGAGGACGCGCGCGACGAGGAGCTCGAAGTACTTGGTGCCGAAGTCGCACTAGAGACCACGCTCAACTTGGAGGAGTCGCCCGAGGCGCTCGATGTCTTTGATGTTGACAACACGCTAGACTTCAGGCTTGAGATTGAAGATGATCGTGAGGAGCTCGAAGTCTTCGGTGTTGAAGTTGCGCTCGACGACTTAAGCGATGTACTAGAGATAGTGGAGCTTTTCGATGTCGACGCGCTGGCAGTCCTCGGTGTCGACGTGGCGCTTGACGACTTGAGCGATGTGCTGGAGGTAGTAGAACTCTTCGGTGTGGACGTCGCACTGGAGGTCTTTAGTGTTGAGGTAGCACTCGACGATCTAGATGATGAGGCTGTGATTGTTGAACTTCTTGATGTTGAGGCGGCGCTCGATGACTGAGATGATGTGCGGGAAACCGACGAACTTTTGGAGGTCGATGCGGAGCTTGAAGACTTTGCTGTTGAGGTCGCACTTGAAGACTGAGATGATGTGCTCGAAGTGTTCGAAGTCTTTGGTGCAGAGGTGCTGCTTAGTGTAGATGATGCGCTTGACCTAGAAGATGTGCGTGAGACGCTTGAGCTTATCGGGGTTGATGATGCGCTCGATCTCGACGACGTGATAGACGCACTGGAAGTCTTTGAAGATGAGACTGAGCTTGATCTTGACGATGAAGCTGAACTGGATCTTGATGATGAAGCTGAGCTCGACCTTGAGGATGAAGCTGAACTCGATCTTGAGGATGAAGCTGAACTTGATTTTGATGATGAAGCTGAACTCGTCTTTGATGATGTGCGTGAGACTGAAGAGCTGTTTGGAGTTGAGGTCGCGCTCGATATCAACGACGTGCGAGATGCGCTGGAACTACTTTGAGTTGAGATTGCGCTGGATCTAGATGATGACGGAGAGACGCTGGAACTCTTCGAGGACAAGCCCGAGCTTGATTTTGACGAAGTACGGGAAGAGATGGAGGTGACGGGTGTTGAGGTAGCACTGACTCCAGATGAAGATGAGGTGCGTGAAGCACTAGAAGTCTTCAAAGTCGAGCTCAACGATGAAGGAGAGACACTTGAGCTCTTTGAGGATGGAGAAGAGCTAGAGGCTTGCGATGTCGTCGTGGCACTCGATTTAGACGACGAGCGAGAAACGCTAGAACTCTTTGAGGTCAAGCCTGAGCTTGATGACGATGAAGTACGTGAAGCACTAGAAGACTTCGGAGTCGAGGTTGATGATGAAGGAGAGACACTCGACCTCTTTGAGAATGTGTAGGAGCTAGAGCCTCGCGATGAAGTCGTAGCGCTCGATTTAGTTGACGAGCGAGTGACGCTAGAGCTCTTTAGAGTCGAGGTCACGCTTGACCTGGATGAAGTACGTGAAAAGGAAGAGCTAGAAATCCGGGGGGTCGACGATGTTGTGCTCCACTGGGCGCTCGATTTCGACGAGCTATGTGAGAAGCTTGAACTTCTGGGAGTCGAAACCGCACTGGACTTGGACGACACCTGAAATGAGCTTGTAGTCTTAGGCGTGGTCGTTGCACTTGACTTTGTGCTCGATTTGGAAGACGTCCGGGCAGAATTGGAGCTCTTCGGCGTCGAGACTACGCTAGTGGAGCTGGAACTCTTTGGTGTTGATCTCGCGCTAGACGTAGGAATAGACTTAGACGAGCTACGAGAGACGCTCGAACCCTTCGGAGTGGACGTGGCAGTTGTTTTGGACGAGGTATGTGAGAAGCTAGACGCCTTCAAGGTCGAACTTGTAGCGTAAGGACGCGAGCTGCTCTCAGAGCTGAGAAGGGAGCTGGAGACTTTGTGTGATGAGGTTGACAGCACACTAGTCTTTGAGATGTGGGAGTGGCTAGTCACTTCGGACGATGACGAAGTTGGACGAGCACTCGATTTGGAATAACTTGAGTAGCTCGAAAGCTTTGAGGTCCGCGAAAAAGTGTGCGAAGGTTGAGGGTACACTGCATCCTTTGAGGTTGTCTTCAAGGACGTCTTGCTTGAAGTCGGCAGTGAAGAGTATTTAGACTCAACTTCATACTCTGGATATTCGGATTCATACTCGTCTTCTGGGTACTCGACTTCGTCGTGCTCGAGGTTCTCAATCTCCTCATACTCTTCATATTCAACGTCCTCCGTATGTTCCTCGAATACAGGTTTAGATGGCTCAGGTGTCTCCCAGGGCAGGTCAAGGCCTTCATCCCCTTCAGCGCAGCACTTGCTGAAGAGCCTGAAAGGGCTTGACCAGTCAGGTTCGTGGCTGACAACAATATCGTTCCTGAAAACCATCAGTTCCGACGATTTTAACGTGAAGGGCGGATACATACAGCTCCTCGTGGTAGAGATAGCAATGCGAATCGTCGAAATTAATCAACGACGTCTTACAGGTTTCGTAAGAGGCACAAGTCTGAGAACAGAGGTCGGAACTGGTGTCAATAGGGAAGACATCATAAAACTCGGTATGATCATTGAGATAGCCAGGGAAACCACACGAGGTTACGGGGCAGCTTTCAGGGGCTACGTAGCCTTGACGGCGCTGTGCCAGGAGTGGTGAGGCTACTGCCAAAGGACCAAACAACAATACACGTGCAGCCAGCATCATGTGAGTAGATCAAGATGGAAATGTGAGAACTAAGGTAGCGACAAGCGGTCTCAGGTATGGTCTTAAGTATTTGTGACAGGCTGAAAGTTCGCTGGGCAACCAATCCCAGCATCTCCACCTTCAAAACTGGTTCATTTCCTGCCGCCCGGGAACTCAACAGAAGCCATCTTGACGTCTTGACTTCTGATAAACCGGTGAAGGCCGAAGAAGTAAGGGTACACACTATTGTTGAGAACCAGCGTTGCTGTTGTAACGACCCACGCCAAGGGTGTGAACCATGGTACAGTTTCGGACATGGTAACTCGGGTCGGCTCGTCTGCAAGGCACAGGGGCAGATCAAGTCTTACTGGATGAGCAAACGCAAGCATTTTGTCGAGAGTAAGAAACGAAGATGCGCCGTGGCAGATGTATAATTACCATTGGACAGTATCGCGATTGCAACACCGGTTGACAAATTGTGTTGCTCAATCAATAGCGCCGACCTGAAGTGAAGTACAGGATTTTTCACCCAGCCACCTCAAATTTTGGCATGGAACAGACCCAAGGTTGGACAGTCGTGGAAACATGTGACATTTCAAGCTCAATACCCGTACTGCAGCCAAAGGAAGCCGGCATGCACTAGCTTAGGACCAGTGGGTGGGGAACCGACCTTATGATCGTCCTACGACCGGAAACCGATTACTACTGAGAAATAAAATGTTTGGGCTTTGTTTTCGGAGCGACTACTGGGAGTATCCGGCGTGACCAGACGTACGGAGGATAGTAGAAAGCTGAGATGCTTTTCACGGCGTCCTCCCACAATTTGGACGGTAAACGAAGCTTTTAGCGTGCGTAATGAGTATAGTATTGTACATTGAAATGGTATATAATTTGTGACCCACCAATTCAGTTGAAATCTAGCCAGGATGCAGATCTGGCGACCCCTGGTAAGTCAAAATGACATATTTTTAAGTCGAAAATGAAAGGTTTCTTATCTAGCCCGCACAGAAGGAGAGACTTTCCTCCAGAATCATAGCTTGTGCTGACGCAAGAACAGACTGCCAACGAATGCGATAAGGGAACAGGAGAGCGAAAGGACTTGGCAAAGTTAGCAAGGACTGGTAGTCTTTGGTTGGGATTGGTCTTACCATGGGTCCAGGTTAGCGCATCAATGTACGACCCAACCACCACCTTCGCGATTTTCTCTTTGGCTTTGCCCGCATAATGGACGTCTTCAAGGGCATGCCGGATAATTTTCCACTTCCTCTCGCCTTCGATACCAATATCGTCGAGACGATGGCCCAGTCCATATCTCAACGTGCCTTGCAACACAGCACTGACGCCCGCCATACCAGCGAGGAACCCAACTGAAGAGGTGAGATACAGCGTCGACGCTGCAATGGCTGCAAAAGAGGGGTCGATGGCTGCTTGTACACTGATGAAAAGCGCTGATTGAACAATACCCATGCCGAAGCCACCCGGAAAGATGTACAGTGACTCAAGCCAGTTAGTGTTGCCGTGCCAACGCAGTATCAGCAGAAGATATCCCGAGGATGACACTAACGTAGCGACCAATATGAGGAACTTGTATCGTCCAGTACGGCTGATGATCGCGCCGGAGATGATTCCTCCTAGTGCATTTCCGACAACAGCAGGGACGAGATGAGCACCGGCAACAGTGTTGGATGCGCCTGACGTGATCTGGAAGTAGAGCGGCACCGCGAACATGAGGCCGACCTGTGCAGAAGATTGGAAAAACATAACAAAGCTCGACACCATCACATCACGCTGCCGAAGCAGGGAGAGTGGTACTATTGGCTCTCTTGCTAGCCATCGTTCTGCTGCAAGAAACAGGAGGCCAGATATGACAGCACCAACAAGGAATGCGAGGATAGTGGGCGAGGACCAGGCAACTCTGTCTCCGCCGATTTCTAGTGGGAACAACAAGCCGAGGATGCTCAACGTCAGGAAAGTCGCTCCGACGAAATCGATGCGCGCGAATTTACTAGCCCGTGTTGTTTGAGCGGATTTGGGCTGGGTTTGAGAGGGCAGTGTGATGCCAATGAGCATCATGGCAATGGCTGCGAGGGGCACCTGCCCGAGGAATGACCACCTCCAACCCACTGTATCAGCAAGCCAGCCTCCAAGTGGGCCACCTATACTGCGCCCTGTTGTGGCAACAACATTGACATATGATCGCCATGTAGCTACATCTCTTAGCGGTACCAGGTCAGTGATTAGTATAGAGACCAGAGTGGTCATCCCACTTGAGCCCGCACCAGAAATGACACGCCCAGCAATCAATGTGGACATAGACTGCCCAACACCGACCAAAACCATGCCGATAGCAAACAGTGCATATGCCAACACCAGCATTGTTTTGCGACCGTAGATATCGCTTAGCTTCCCATACATTGGCTGGGTCGCTGCTTGTGCGAGGGCGAAGCTAGTCATAAGCCAGCTAGAATCATGTAGGGCGTTGAACTCCGAGGCGATGATAGGATGCGTAGCGAACAAAAGCGAACCATCGGCATTCGAGATGAAGCTACCAATGAGTAGGACGGAAACTATGCGCCCAACGGAAGCAGACGTCGTGCTGACAGTTGTGTCAGACGGCGACTCGATTCTTGCTTCTTCATCATTCGCAACTTTGGAGAGCAGGGATTGCGGTCGACCATTATGGGAGAGACTTGAGGCATCGTTCGAAGAGAGACTAGCGCTGCTTTCGGACGAGGCAGTGGTGGGTCGTGTCAAAAGCGGGGTCCGTTCATCGTTTTGGATCTCCGACGACGCCATGAGGAGCTTGTGTAAAGTGGCAGGTGGATGTCAACTGAACATGCAAGCGGAAAGAAGCTTATATCGACATGTAGATAGGCGCAGTAAATTTTCTGAAGGCAAGAGTCATTGTACATCTGACAGCAGGGTTCAAGCGTGTCAGTATGCGCGTTCGGAGCATCGCTACAAGGATGCCGATGTTGCAACACAAGGAAGAAATCACGTTATCGTTCAACAGCAAACCACCATCCTGAGCTTAAGCCTCCAATGCACATTTACTTCCCAGTCCGTCAGCTAGCTTTATCAGACCCAGTTAGACCAATGAGCGTTGTGGCGAAAGACCAAACCGTCGTTCTCGAATTGCGGGCCCTCAGCGTCCACGATATAGCCATCTTCGCAGCGATTATACTCGATCTTGCGTTGTTGCACTTCGTAGAATGCATCGAACCGGGGTGAAAGAGCATCATGCAGTTTCTCGACATTGCCCTCCGGATGGAGCGCACGCCATGGCTCGATGCACGTTCGACCTTTACATGACTTCAATACAAAGAGAAGGGCATCGAGCCTAGCTGCGACCTTGTGCAGTGGTAGCCCGAGCAAGTTCGGTGTGCGGGACTCTCCGAGAAGATTGCGCAGCTGGCCTGGATCGGTCTGCGTATGCCTTAGCATCGGCCAACGGCTGCAATTTGAGACCGACTTACCTTCAAGTCATACAGCTCATGCTCGTTGGTACACCAGACCGAATAGAAGAGATTGTAATCTTCTCCAATCACTCGCAAAGCCTTGTATGTATTGTTGTGGTGGATGCGGGCTGCCATAGCATTAGTGAAGGCAGTGTGGTATTTCTTTGGCACATACCGCCATCCCAATCCGTCCCTTCACCCAAGGCGAAGCCCCAGTACTCAACATTTACATGCTCATGACGCTTCTTGCTGGCGCGAGCCAATTCACGCTTCGATGTTGGTATGACATCGCCATCGAAGTCAGCTCGAAGTGGTGCGCCTATGAGCTGCAGAAACGTTGGCGCAAGATCGGTGTGCGTCGTGACAATATCTGTGGTGACATTCTTGGGCACGCCAGGTCCTCGGATCAGCAAAGGGATATTGATGTCTTCCTCAAAGCCACATTCTTTCCCAGGTTGCAATCTGTGCTGGCCAATGTGGTATCCATTATCAGTGGAATAGATAATGTATGTATTGTCCAAGATGTTATACTTGCGGAGTCTATCCACAACACCGTCTATGATTTCATCAACGCCTTGCAAAGCGCGCAGCCGGTTGCGGTAAAAGTGATCATTGTAGTCCACATTTTGCTGACTCTGGCGTGGCAGTGTTTTCACCCAATTCACACCAGATGATTCTTCGGGATTGAAATTTTGCGTTCGTGGAACCTTGGCTTCCTTGAACAAATGGGCATGTCGTTCGAGAGGGATGGGCGGAGAGAACTCAGCGATGAGATCGTCAATGGGACCTTGCGCGACATTGAACGCCACGTTGCTGTGGGGAGCGACTGGCGCGATTGTGAGGAAGAAAGGCTTCTCTTCTTTCACTGCGTCATCCAAGAACCCATAAGCCTTTCCTGCCAGTAGGTCAAGAGTGTGTTCCCCTACATGGCGAACGGGCTTGTCATGGTTCCGCTGATATGTGGAGTTCAAATATTGATAGGTGAAGGGGTCCAGCAGGAAATCCTGTACATGTTAGTCGAATCCAACGCAAACGGCCGATCGAAACTAACAGATCCAGTAAAGCCCTTGACGTGCGGCGAATGATAGTTGTCCACGGTATGGGCATTGAAGAGCTTTCCTGTGTAATACGTGTTATAGCCAGCTTCCTGGAGCCAAACTGGCAAGAAATTCTCGTTTAACCCCTGTTGCACAAACTTGGGAAATCCGCCATATGGAGGATTGACGTCCGTGACGTTGGTGTTGTGAGCTGTTTTTCCAGTCCAGAGTGATACTCGCGAAGGGCAGCAGAGTGCCACCGTACAGAAGTGCCGTTTGTAGAAAGTACCCTGCTCTAGGAGATGCTTCTGCAGGAATGGCATATAGTCCAGCGAATTCAAGTGAAGGTCTTGGTCATCGGTGAGAATGAAGACGACGTTCGGCCGAGTGCTCGATTGATGTAGCCCGATGGGTTGCTGGCCATTGGTGTCCGCGCCGACTGCGCTCAAGACGATGCCGAACCCGGCGAACAAGTGATGAAGTTGGACCATTGCTACCTTGAAAAGATGATGTCTTTTTGGCTCTCAATTATCCTGACAGTGCTCATGAATGGAGGAATGAGGGCAATGATATCTGCCGAGGGGCCGATCTAAGAATTGCGTGCTTCTGCCGGACAATCACACATCGACGCCTCCGCTCTGTAGCCGATGAGGCGCAAGCCATGACCGTGTCTGCCCTTAAATCTCGCTTTGCCAACGCGCGCATAAAGAGTCGATTCATCAAGTACCGAAGGAATAATTTGAGTTGGGACGAAGGTGCACGGGTCCTTGACGTAATCGTCACTAGCGTGCTTTTGCTACGCGTCGGACGCGACAAACTACGCCTGATTCTCAGAACTCTACAGTTGGTCTATTCGATTGTCACAAACTCGCTCTCTGATCTGTACCAGCGAACCCTTTCTTTAGGATGCGACCATGTCCCATGTCTGAAATTGGTCCACTCGACGACGACAACCTCATTCTCCATCTCGGTTTCCAGCACCAAAACTAATTTCAGGTTCTTGCTTCCACTCGAACTTCCACATGAACTTTGCTAGTGAAACCATCATCTCCAGCGATAACTAATGTGATAAAAGGATTCGGCCTTCTTTGTTTCTTTCTTTGGCTTCAAGTGCGCTTGCTGCCCGCGCGTGTCGCAGAAGTTGCGACAAGTCCAACTTCTCGACTAGCACAATTCCTCATCTTCGACTGCCACTCGTGAAGAGCCGAGCCTTCTCTGGCAGGATAATGCAGGCATATTACAAACATGTCTCTCACGACGCGCTTTAACATGTCATTCTCACCATCACCAGCCTCGCCCACACAATTGTACTACACCAAGCGCCATCCATTCACTCATATTACTTTGTCAATATGCATCCTTGCCTCAAGGTCCTCCTTCTCCTAGTTATCAACTTCCCGCACCTACGAGCCGCACCAACTGCTCCCGACAGAACGACATCCATGCGCCGCGTCGGATGTCATAAATTCGTCCCTCTTAGGCATGACTTCATCGTATTTCGGAGCGACTCTCAGCCCGACTTTAACTACGACTTCGCCATTGAGACCCACTACTACCCATACTATCCCAAAGTCCTCAGAATGGCTCTTCAGCTGAACCGCTTCGTTCCAGATGCCTACTCCATCCAATCCCAGTGCGGCTGGCACAAGGCAAGATCTGTATCCTCTCTGTCGTTGAGTGAGGCCGGTCGGCATCGCGGCGACATCTTCTGGAAGTACAGCGACCTCCGATGGGTCGAGTATCCAAAGAACTCAACGAAAGTCTCACATTGGGTCGCTGCATCGCCAGATCATATTCCTCCTCGCACTGGCGCCCTACCAAGAAACGAAACGCTGAATCGGATCGCTGCTATACTTCAGGGAAATGAGCCAGCAGCAGATGTATACCAGCTTGCCACTGTCTTGCTGTCCTACTTCTGCGGCTTCCTCGGCTTCGTTCTTATCCTAATCTGTATTCATCGCTGTATCAGCCGAAGGTCAGAGTCGGCAGATGGAGAAAGCTCTGATGCCATCGAACTCGGACAAATCACGATGGACAGCAATGCAAAGTTTACGACTCAAAGCACTGTGCCGGCGGCGGATGATCAAGAATCGCCGCTCGAAAATCCGTTCATGCCAGAACACGACTCCACGCGGGGATCTGGAAACGCCGAAAGCACTGATCCACCACCGCTGTACTCGGTTGATGGCGCTGCTCGCTGAGCGTTTGACTTCGAAGCGTGCACACGACACGAGAGAAGGTTTCGAGTTCTTAGTATTTGCTCGATAATGAGGTCAAGGCTTCATTGTGTAAGTAATGTAGTTGTCTGTTACGGCGCCGATTCGTTGTTGATTGCGTTTTGTTATCGGAAAGGCTTTGCGTTTCGTTGCGTGTGCATGAGTTGGCTTTCCTAACAATCAATTTTTCTGCTTCAAGATTGCTCTGCGACTTTTTGTCTGCTACTATCTCACTCTTCTTGACAGGTAGCGTTATATCCATATGATTTTACTACAAGGTGATTGTTATCAAAAGGCCAAGCTGTTTGCCCACAGTGCAGACTAGGAACGTGTGAACCCACGAGAAATCGAGAAGCAATCACCTTTCACCACTTATGCCCCTAGTGAGCAACAACTTACTCCACCTACCATAAAGCTCGATAATTGCCGAGGAAACATACCACAACTCTCTACTATGGCTGTTCAACTCGACTCGAGCATGTCAACCGGATTCCCTTTCCTCAACCTCCCGCCCGAGCTGCGCAATATGGTGCACGACCAGATTACTGCCCAAACGCAACGAAAGACAGTCAAGGCAACACTCAGCAAGGACCTTATTTCTGGTCATATTCATAGCTACGCTATCACATCCATCCGAACCACCCTGCCGGTTGCTATTCTTGCAACTTGTCGACAGATCTACAACGAACTCAAGCCACAATTCGAGCGCATAATGAAGATGTTGGAGTTAGACCCTGTGCGTCTAGTCACGACATACGAGGGCATAGTCACGTCTCCCATCATGAAGCCGAAGGACGCGGTCGCAATGCTTCTCGATCCATGCCGAAGCTTTCTCGAGCACAACCGGTCTCGGGAAGACCCGCCACTCCAGATTTCCATACCATCGTTTCTTGGCAACATTACGGCAGAAGCATATACGACTTGTTTCCTGGAGGCCATCGTCGCCAACATTCCTGACGCTGGAGCACGAGCGGAGGTCTTTGCTCACTCCCCGCGTGGAGCTCGGTCACGTGTTCGTCGCTGGATGACTTCTCGTCGTTTAATTGAACACATGAAGTTACAGGCGGGACACACCATCGCACGTGAAGTGGAGAAGATCATCACCTTCAGGGAATTTGAAGACGACGAGGAGTGGGCGGAACTGTGGAAATCGGTCACAAGAATTTAGGCTTCTCGCTGCCGCATATCTGAAAGCATGCTATGGAGGGGGAGTCATGACGTAAAAATGGATTTGTGATGCACGAGCGGATAATCTGGACCTCAAGGTCTGCACTTTCTCGGCTACCGGGGTGGTCGGCGAGTCGATCTCCTCGGCAACTCGATTACCCCTATCCACCCAAACACGTAACCTACACGAACTTTTACACGCGATAACTTTACAGCTATAGT
>BCLK01000220.1:0-15300 GCA_001748405.1 Paraphoma sp. B47-9
TCTAGATAATATTAGGTTAGGTTTCTTGTCTAAACTTATTCTTTTTCTTAGTGCTTTTGTTCTTTCGTGGCGGAACATAATGCGAGTAGAACGGATTCGTTGGCGGCGGTGGCGGCGGTGGCGGTGGTGGCGGTGGTGGCAGTATTGGCGTTTCCTTGGGTGGCTCTGGTGTTTCTTTGGGTCGCTTCGGTGGTCGCATTCTCTTGGTTGGCTCTGGTATTTCTTCGTGTGGCTTCGCTGGTCGCATTCCCTTTGGCGGCTCTGGTGATGGCTCGGCTTCGGGCATCGGCCACATATGCATCGTGATAGACCAGTCAGGTTGGATTATGCTGTCCCAAATCTGCGGCAGAATAATTTCACCATCAGGGCCAACGAGGTCGTAGTGACCTTCGTGCACATGTGGGCCGATAACGTCGACATGGAGAAAGGCTTGCTTGACAAGTTCTTCCATACCCTAGAGAACTTGTTAATGTGATATTAGCATTCTGGATGTCACGGTACGCACCTTCCAAGTCCTACAATGATGCCATGGGAAATTAAACTTGCGTCCTACAGCGTCTTTGAATTTGATGGTTGCCTTCTGACTACTTATCGCGTCTTGTTCGCCGCATAGTTTATTCAGTAGCTGGATCAGATTCCGGGACTCGTGTTCGTCTAGCTGATAATCTCCCATTGCTACCAGCATACGAAGCAATGTACAAAGACTGCGAATCTCTTCTTCTCTGCTGTCTCGATTCGAGATCAATGATCGAAGTTGCGTTGCGGAGAATGAGGATAGTGAAAACAACTGCGAGGATGATGAGACTGTTACGTTTGAGATGATATCTTCCGTGCTTGGATTCTGGGCGAGGTCCTGCTCTGACTGTACTGTTGCTGAGCTCTGAGCTCCTTGCTCGGTGTCCATGGAAGTCCGCAGAGACCTTCGATTCGAAGGCGAATCGCTCTCAGTAGACGGTTCTGGTCTCTCTAAATCCCCAACGTTGGCGACATAGTGCGCCGGGGAACTGTCATTCTCTCTGCCAGACTGGAATTAGCCAAGTTTCGTACACTCGCCGTTACTGATACGTACAGACCAGCGCACTGTAGGAGCAATTGCAATCCGGCGTTTCTCCTTTGCAACGATTCTCTTAATTTTCTCATATCTTCGGCTTTGAACAATGTCCACCCCAATTTTCGCAATCCCTGTTTGAAACTGGGAGGTCCAACTCTGCCAAGTTTTTGGTCGTACTTCTTAGTTTTGTCCAGATAAGACTGTATCATGTCCACCGATTGCATGACCATATGTGAGGCTGCATCAAGGGTGTCACGAGGAACATTTTTGTTGCGTCCCAAGAACGACACCTTCATCAAGGCGGTTTGATAGCAGCCTAATTCGTCGATAGCAGAACGGTACTCATCGCCTGCATCACGACTTTCACGGAGCGCGGTAATGAGTTTGTACGTCAAGTTTGCCGCGCCAATGAGATCCCCGGCCGAAAATCCGAAAGACATGGTGTATGAAGCTCAGTTCGTAGTAGACTGTGCAAGGAGTGGGTGTGAGTTTTACATATGAAGATGTGCGGATGGTGCACAGCCCCAGCTTCTACTACTCGCTTCTGCGACCAACATCGCCTTGTTGGGCACTCCTGCAGCTTTCTCACCGGTTCCGGCTCCCGTTGGAGACTTGAGCATCAAAGCAAATGCGCACCGTGTGCTATGATATCAAGTGATTTTTGCAGCCAGATTGCTATCAATGGCACTGCGCGCTTGCGAGCGAAAGCCCATAGAATTGACCAAGTGAAAACAAGTCGAAAAGCGACAATATTGCTGTTACGACAATATCGACTTTCGCTCTTCAAGCGCGTCCAGGTCAGCGATTGTGGAAAGCGGGGGCTCGAAGATGGGCAGGGCTTTGGTGGGGCTATGTTCGACATGTGTAAGCTGACGGATGCACAACAGTCTCCGGGTAAATTAGTCTGCCTCTTCTAGAGGCCTGGGGTACAAGGCCTTCTGAAATTCCTGTTCTCGTGCTGAGCTTGAGACTGTGGTAACCCTTACCTAAGCTGTTAAGAAGAAGAATGGTTGTCGTAATTGTGATAATTGGAGTCGAGCATGTTCGCAAGGTCAGATCACAAAAGCGACAATCCCTGCTAGCTAGCGACACGAAGCTAGTTATGTAGCGGAGCTACCCCGCACATCAGTCCCTCGCATGCTCTCATCCGCAGGCTCTGTCCTGATGCCAATTCCAAGCTTTATCCTTCATCATGATTGCATGTTTGTTGCTTCCTTAATGCCTTTCGAAGCTGAAGACGCTTCAGCCGCTCCTCGCTCGATGCATTCCCATCATCCGCCATAACGCGCGACGAGGTCTTCCGACCAAGGCAACCTAAGACCTAGTTGGCAGGTTGCGAATGTACTCAGGTATAGTTTCGAGGCATCACATCGCAGAATGTCGAGGCCGGCTTCTCTGGGGTCTGTATGAAGAGAATGGAATGACTGTGCCACGAGAACTACAGGATGCTGAGTGTATAGATTGCGGGGACGTGATCAAAGAAGTTGTCACTTTGGAGCCCACCCCTTCACCTTTACTCGTACTGCCAGGTACTGGCAAACGACATAGGGAAAATGACGGTTCAGTTTCACGGGAAGATACCGAACAGCCGAGCAGTATAAGTTCCACAGTTGCCGAAGGCTGGGTAGTGTTAAATTTTAGCTGTCAGTCTACACATTTTAAACCTGGAGAAGAGTGTTGGTGGTTCATCGGAGATGAACATGGGAAAGCATTCGGCCTTGTTGCGGAAGAACACAACGCTGACCCTTGGCTACGGAGAAACTCAAATGCGATCGCCAGTCGGCCTCATATAACTTGCATTTGCCCGCGGGCACATGAAAGCGAAATTTGCCAAGAATCGAAAGGCATGATCGTGGTTTTGGAAAGCGACCGCACCGAAATTCGCCTCAAAACCTAGCCTGCAGATATAGAAGCTCCAAAATGATTGCGAGCGCGACTTTGCGTGCGATACATGCAGATGTGTAGGTAGCGAACATTGAGCGTCTGTGCGCCTGGCACACTAGGTCTGCAAGAGGCAAGTCAAGTGTCTCGGTTCTAGGTAAGCTTCACTTTACGCATACCATATTAGGACCTTTAATTACCATGATTCCCCCGCAATCTATTCACGCCCTGCACAGACCGTCAAACATCAAATATAGGTACCTACTGGCCGTACTCGTTGTAATGTATAGCCTACACCGAGGACGCACCTTTCCACCTCAGACTCTACTCTGTAGGCGCGCATCAATATGAGGGAGTTTGCAATGTCGCCGAGGCGGGTTTTGCTCCTCTTTCCGCTTGCGTCGTGGACCCATGCAAAGTCCTTCTGGTCCTCGGCTCCTGCGACAGCTACAGACATAATCCGCACCGCATATCCACTCGGCAATGGACGGTTAGGCGCAATGCCATTTGGGCCTCCAGGATCGGAGACCTTGAACGTGAATATCGATAGTCTATGGTCTGGCGGACCATTCGACGGCTTCGATTATACCGGAGGAAACCCAAATCAAACGGTCGCGCCGGCGCTCCAAGGCATTCGGAACTGGATCTTCACCAATGGCACAGGCAATGTCACGGAGCTGCTCGGCGATGACCGCTACTATGGATCGTATCGTGTGTTGGGCAACTTTTCGGTGGAGATCCCGTCGGTAAAGAATGCGAGCGCTGCCGTCAGCGACTATGTGAGATCGCTCGACATTGCAACGGGAGTGCATACAACCCGGTTCAGGTCGAACAACGCGACTTTTGAGACTACTGTTTTTTGCTCGTTTCCCGACCAGGCGTGCGTCTACACCATCAGCTCCAGTGCATCATTGCCGAGTCTGGAGATCCGCTTCGGCAACACGTTGGCCGATCCGACAACGCAAAATGTGACATGCGGTTCTGACTTCGTGAAGCTTCGCGGAGTGACCTCACTGGGGCCTCCAGAAGGAATGCGCTACCTCGGACTGGCACGCTTAACCACGGCCTCTGCCGCCGACGTCAAATGTGACTTGCGCACCGCGACGCTGTTGGTAAACCCGCGGCGAGGCACCAAGAGCGTGGGCGTCATCATTGGCGCAGGCACAAATTACGATGCGAAGATGAACACTCGAGAGCACGGCTATTCTTTCCGTGGCGAAGATCCAGAGCCCGTGGTCGAGCGACAAACGAAAGCAGCTGCTGCAAAGTCAGTCGCGACGTTGCTCAGTCGTCATACTAGTGACTTCCAACGATTAACAAGTCGCTTCACTCTTGCACTGCCGGATCACACGAACTCAAGTAGCACCGAGACAGCCGACCTGATCTCTCGTTACACCGCAAGCAATGTTGGAGGTGATCCCTACGTTGAATCTCTACTTTTCGACTATGGCAATTACATGTTCATCTCCTCATCACGACCTGGATCCCTTCCCCCAAACCTGCAAGGCAGATGGAGCGAGGGCCTGTGGGCCGCGTGGTCAGGAGATTATCATTCCAATATCAACATCGAAATGAATCATTGGACGCCAGACCAGACGGGACTCACGGACCTGCAAGGACCTCTGTGGGACTATATGCAAGATAATTGGGTCCCGCGGGGCAGCGAGACCGCAAAATTGTTGTATGGGGCACCTGGGTGGGTTGTGCATAACGAGATGAATATCTTCGGCCATACCGGTATGAAGAGTGGCGCAAGCTGGGCAAACTACCCGGCGGCAGCGGCGTGGATGATGCAGCACGTCTGGGATCACTGGGAGTATTCTCAAGATATCCGATGGCTCAAGGAGCAAGGCTACCCGCTGCTGAAAGGCGTGGCAGAGTTCTGGTTGAACCAGCTCCAAGAAGATGGCTACACGAAGGATGGAACGCTGGTGGTAACCGCCTGTAACAGTCCCGAGCACGGGCCGACGACATTCGGTTGTGCCCATTACCAGCAGCTGGTGCATCAAGTATTTGAGGGCGTGCTGTCTGCGGGTCAAATCATTGGTGCAGGTGATCGAGAACTCCTTAGTAACGTATCTCGCTCGCTGCCGCGACTTGACAAGGGCTTCCACGTTGGCGAATGGGGCCAGATCAAAGAGTGGAAGCTGCCAGATTCGTTTGGGTACGACTTCATTAATGACACACATCGCCATCTTTCCGAGCTCGTCGGCTGGCATCCTGGCTACTCGCTGTCGTCATTCATGGGTGGGTATTCGAACCGCACGATCCAGTCCGCAATTGAACAGAAGTTGTATAGTCGTGGCTTTGGAAATGCCGAAGATGCGAATGCAGGTTGGGCAAAGGTCTGGAGAGCAGCTTGCTGGGCGCGCCTGAACAACACGGAGCGAGCGCACTTCGAATTGCGATACGCCATCGAGCAGAATTTCGTTGCCAACGGCTTCTCAATGTACTCCGGGGAGTTCACACCATTCCAGATCGATGCAAACTTCGGCCTTGGTGGCGCTATCTTGAGCATGCTTGTAGTGGATCTGCCAAAGGCATTTGGGGACAAAAGCAAACGGTCTGTAGTTCTAGGCCCTGCAATTCCCGCATCTTGGGCCGGAGGCTCCGTCAAAGGCTTGAGGCTGAGGGGAGGCGGCTCGGTGGATTTTGGCTGGGACGCGGAAGGATTGGTGACAACTGCGAAGATTCGGGACAGACGCGCTCCAATACGCGTCGTGGACAAGCAGGATAAAGTTCTTGCAGAGATATAAGCGTGGCGTCATTGTGTCTGGAAAGGAGTCTTCGTGGGAAAAGAGTCTTCGTACGCGAAATTTCGAAATCAACTTCTGATAAACGTTGTATGTTATTCCATTGCGCCCGCGACAAGGTGGCTAACCTCGGGGTGTCAACCATGCCATGACGTCGTTGCCGTCCGTTTCTTCTCCACTGCTTGAACCACACCACACCAGCAATATCCTTCCACGATAGAGCGACATTCCAACGCACACGCAGCAACAGTCGTCACTTAAGAGGATCATGGGAGATGCCGGCGCCATCTGTGGAACGAAACGATGCCGACCTCCCGTGGACCAATGAAGATGGACGCAAAGCTGATGTTTCAATACGCGAATCCGAGTGCGAGCATCTTTGCGAAACCGAATACTCGTATCCTAGTGTGCCTTGCACATCACGTCCGACGTTGTACTTGCAATCTGCTCGATCGGTCCGCTAGTCCTCCCCTGATACGTCAGCAGCAATCGCATGGTCGTTCATTGGCCTGTTGAAGCCTTGCAAAGCATCGCCTAGGAAGGGTGGACCCGGGATCGACAGGAAACTCTCCGCGAAGGTGTGGCTGCATGTACATCCGCGAGGCGCTACAGGGGGCAATTGAGGCTACAACATCAAGTCTAAGCGGTGTTGCTTGCGAGACTAGAACATTGCACTGGGATGTTCATGTTACGCGTATATTGAGCGGACGAGTGCGGAGGCTCAGGGATCAGAAGGCTCAATATCACCGCGCAGGTATAAAGGTCCTTACTTTTCGGCAGTATGATCCCTCTTGATATCACAGATCAGTCTCCTGCTATCCGAGTTAGCACTTTCCACTTCCATCATTAGCATCATGAAGCCACAACTTCTCATCGCCTCTGCTGCTGCTGTGGCATACGCCAGGCCGCAGTATGCCACCGTCGACCCGCATGAATGGATTCCAGGAGGGCCCAATGATTGTGAGTCTTGCAGAGATTGCAGTTTGGGTCAAGACTAACGTTGCTGAAGTCCGTGGACCATGCCCTATGATGAACACCCTCGCCAACCACGGTTTCCTTCCTCGCGATGGTCGCAACATTACCCGAGACAACGCGATTTCAGCCCTCAAGAATGGTATCAACTTTAATGGCACTCTCGGCGGTATCATGTGGGATCAAGCCATCATCGCCAATCCCGAACCTAACGCCACGTTCTTCACGCTGGATCAGCTCAATGTTCACGGCGTACTCGAACATGACGCTAGTATGACCCGCACCGATGCCTACTTGGGCAATAATCACATCTTCAACGAGACTATATACCTTGGATCTAAGCAGTGGTGGACTGATCAAACGGTCACCGCAAAACAGCTTGCGCACAGCAAGATCTACCGTCAGATCCAATCGCGTTCGACTAACCCAAATTACACGTTCACCGCGAGCATTGAGGAGTTCAGTCTTGGTGAGGTTGCAGCACCCATCATCGTGTTCGGCGACATGGAGGCCGGTACCGTGGATCGCTCCTTGATGACATTCTTCTTTGGTAAATGATTGAGCATTTCGCGCGCATTGTGCATTTACTAACAGCTGCGCAGAGAATGAAAAGCTTCCAACCGAGCTCGGGTGGTCTAAGAAGACAAACGAGGTTACACTGGAGAACATCTTGAGCGTGACGGGCATTATCAGGAACGCCACAAACCTCCTCACTGGCGCCCCTGCTTCGGGCCCTCATAGGCGTCGCGACTTGCATGCTGCAATCGTTGCCGAGTACATGACATCTGCTTGAGTCATTCACTTTCATCTTCAAGACAGTTGTCGCACAAGATTAGGGTTGCAAAGAGGCGTGTTCTTGGTTTGATTCGATTATTATAGGTTGTGCAAATTGGCCGAATGCCCTATGTGTGTGCCATTACATTACTTCGTTCTAGTCAAGCCTGTATAAATCACCAGAAAGTATTACCTCCGCATTCAATCTCCCTGATCGCGCCCGAGCCGACCTGGTGTAATAGGTGCGCCTTGTTGTACTTGGCTCGGTATCCAGCATAGCTGCTCCGTGAATGCATCTCTTCAAAACCGCTTTGCGCGAGGGAGACAAAAGGCTGTGCCATCGAATGTATCCGATTATGACTTCATGGCCAAGCAGGTCGACAGCGTTGACCTACGCATGGGAATGCAGACCGCATTTGTCGTCGTCTGATTTTCAGAGTCGCTCCGACCAATGTTGGGCGGCGGATGCAGACTGTCATTTCGGCATGAGGAAGGTACTCCATGTTGTTCTTTCCACCCTTCTCGCCCTTCAGCTGCCGCCACGCACCTCCGTCCGACTCCAGCCTCTCCCATGTGTGTACGCCTCTTCCGGTCTCTTGAGTCCACTGTCCACCTTCAGACTTGACCTTTGCACTTCCTTAGTCACCAGGATGCTCTTCAAGCTTTGATCTTCTCGCACGCTGCTCGTGCTTGAGCCCGCCCTGGTCGACGCCGAATCTGGCAACATCTCCATGCATCTCTTTCGTTCGTAACGGCGAAGAATTACTGCTATAAGGGGTACTAGGATGAGAAGAATGACGATAGCGGCAACGACGCCGATGATGGCTGATGGGCTGAAGCCATCGTTTGAAGGACGACCCGTTGCGGGAGGTGCTTGTGGTGCTGAAGTCGAAGCTGAAGCGGCTCGGGCGATGATAGCGAGAATTTCGGATTTGTTCGCTAGTGTTGGGGCCATAATGAACTTCGCGCTGTTGCAATGACGTGTTGAACGGTTTGTTGTTGTGAGTTGGGAATGACTGTGCGACTGCAGCTATGGGCAACTGAGCGGGGTGTGGTTTTCTATTGAAAAACTTCAAAAGTGTTCAGTAATGACTGTGATGCTTCAACAGAAGCTGGAAGAATGTGCAGTAGCGAGAGCGACAGAATTGGTATACTGATGGTAAGGGTAGGGCGAACATGAGGGGTGTCACCCCCATTATGAACGATCATCAGCATCCCCAGAATGGCATGATCTCCTATCGCCTTCGTTTGCATGCTCAATTGGGGTGGATACCCGATCATCCAAGAGGGTGTTCGGACGTTGATGTCGCACAGGAATTGGTTCGCACCAAAGTTAGCGTGGCGTCAAGTGCGACCAATCACTTCGCGCAGCTGCCAAATCCCAAGGAACGCGTCTTTAGGCGACCGCCACCCGAGTTTCTTTTCACGGCGTGATCATTCTGGAATTCTAGTCTCAGCAAATGGCATTCATTCATGGTTGAGGCTCAGGGACAGCCGCGAACGGGTGTACGCGAGGTCAAGAACAGTGAGGCTGGAAACGCTTTCTTATTGGTCACTTTTCTGACCGCTTCTTGGGATCTAGGAGAGGCTTCTTACACACCGCGAAGTCGTCTGAGAGTTGTGTAGTGTGCACTTGTTGGGTCATGATGTGCAGCAAATCTTGAAGCTCGCTTGCAAGGGCCATATGGATCCGCAGGATGCACCTCTCTCCTAGTCGATGTGCGTATGTCTGGCGGGTCGCAATCTGTTCTTACGCCTCTCCTCTCATCTGCGTCCACATATCCACCTCTTCGTTCGTCATCCCGCCGAGACCCTTCCAGTAGCCTTCAGCTGTGACGTTGAAAGGCCAAAATACAAATGCCGCCAGCTCGATACGTCGCTTCTCCTCCTCTACGTCTGCTCGATCGATCGCCTCGAAGATCAGCTGGTGCAATACGGCCGCCCCCGGACCTCTGTAGTGGACAAAGACCAGCATCTCGTCAATGTGTGTCGGTACAGCACAGCCAGGCGTGGTATGGAAAGGTAGGAACAATACTGGCCAGGTTGATGGAATGTTTTGATCGTACTCGTTGTCGACCTCGAATAAGTCTGGCTTGCTCTCATGGCTTGGCTCCTGTAGTGGCGCTGAAGTCTCATGGTCAAGAGATCTGGGCGGCGGACTGATAGCAAGTCTTGCCACACTGTGGATCAGAACCGTTGTTGGTGGCAGCGCATCAGACTCGCGCTTTGCTGGCGAATGAAACGGTGAACCAAGTTGCATGGGGCTGTCCATGATCCTTTTATCGTCAAGAGTTGAGGGTGGGTATTGATCGTAAAACTCACGATGGTGCAACCTTTCAGCGTGTTCTTGTGTGAGGCTTTAGCGCAAACGGGGTGTGTTCTACTGTTTGCCATATTATTGCGGTGAACGGGCGTGGTCTCGTGAGAGCTTCTGTTCGTTACTCGGCGACTGTGCCATCGCGAAGCTGTTCGGTACGATGGCCAGCGCCCGCCTCGGAGCACTCAGACTACGAATCCTGATACACAAGATATCCAAGAGCCCCTCTTTTACTTTAATTTGGATGTCCGATCCCCCACTATCGCCCGGCGGTATATGCGTGTATACAGCTGTTTATTTCTTCGCACTTCTGCTCGTCGGTTGCCGAATCTCCCTTTAAAGGTATACTCAGACTGTTGATCTCTCTTCTTACATCGTGTCCAGCCGCGTAACAGAGCCCAGCAACTACGTTTTCGAGGACAATTTGGAGAAGCAGCGCGGTTTCGGAGCTCGCGGAGTAGTCGGACCTCGGTAGAGAATCGGATCAGATAAGTACGTTCGCTAGTGCATCCTTCCAGGCAACCTGGCGGCCTAACAATGTATAAAGCGGAGTGCTTGGCTTTCGAAGATCTGATAAGCTTTTCCAATTGTCTTGACTGTCAGCCATGGCAGCATCATCAGGAAAAGATGTTGATCCCATCGAACGAGGCCTCCCCACTCCTGCTGTGGAACTAATCGTACTTCCGCACAAGAAGTCAACTACACCGCCTGAGATCGACGACCCGTTCCTCGTGACCTTCAATCCTTCGTTCGATGTCGAGAATCCCAAAGACTGGCCATCGGGTCGTAAGTGGGCTGTTACCGATGTGCTGTCCGCGACGGGCTTCAACCGCATCATGGTCAGTACTATCATGGCACCCGCTCTGACCACGATCGCGCAAGAGATGCACATGAACTCCGCGGAGGCGGTAATGGCATTGTCAATATACCTGCTTGCCACGGCGTTCGGTCCCTTGGTCATCGGACCATTGAGTGAGGTGTACGGTCGAAAGAGAGTGTTGCACGCAAGCAACGTGTGGTTCCTCGTCTGGAACATTGTGTGCGGCTTCGCAAACACGAAGGAAGTGCTGATTGCCGCAAGGTTTCTGGCTGGATTCGGAGCAAGCAGCATCTACGCGCTTGCAGGTGGCGTTCTCACAGATGTTTGGAGACCTGAGCAGAGAGGCAGATCGCTGAGCATGTATCTGCTCATTCCGCTGCTCGGCGCAGCCGTCGGTACGTGATCAGAATGCTAGTCAGCAGGCTTTCCTCGGATTTCCTAACAGTTTCCAGGCCCCATTATCGGCGGCTTCATGGCGTTCCGAACAACATGGCGATGGATGTTCTGGTCGACCTCCATGTTTCAGGCTGTTATGATCCTTGTCTCGTTTACGGTTTTCCGTGAGACACATGCACCGACCATACTAGCTCAGCGGGCTGCAATGCTACGCAAGGATACTGGCGATGACCGCTACTACACGGACCACGAGCGCATGACGGCGAGCAAATCTGTCTTTTCCATTTTGTGGCAGGCGCTCAGCCGGCCACTGAGGCTGCTGGCGTTTCATCCCATCATCCAAATCAATACCATCATCTCAGCCTTCGACTACGGCATTCTGTACATCGTTCTCGCCAGCTTCGCGGACTTGTGGGTCAAGCAATACGGCACTTCTCTCGAGATGAGCGGACTACACTATATCGCGATTGCACTTGGAGAGATTGCGGGCTCGCAATTGGGTGCGCCGATCATGGACGGATACTACAAGAAAAAGCAGGCATCAGTTACCCATGGCGAACAAGGGCCCGAGCATCGCATCCCGTTATCTTTCCCGGGTTTGATCATCGCACCTTTAGGGCTTTTCATGTATGGATGGGCGGCAAGATACCACGTGCACTGGATTGTAGTCGATATAGGCATATTCATCGGTTGTTTCGGCATGCAAACCAGAGGCATGGCCATGCAGGCGTATGTGATGGACGCATACGCTGATCACACGAGCAGCGCCATGGCGGCGACTCAGTTGTTGCGTAGTCTCTTCGCCTTCCTCTTCCCGCTGTTCACGCCAATTATGTATGAAAAGATGGGGTATGGGTGGGGCAACAGTACGTTGGCCTTTGCTGGATTGATATTGGGAATGCCTGCTTCACTAGTGCTCTGGTACTCCGGCCCAGTGCTACGACAGAGAATGCCGACAATCGTATGAATGGCTGATGGCTGTATGAACATGTTCAGAGCCGGCGATAGAGATGTAGCTGCATTCGCATATTTTCGAGCTCAATGGGATAGCGCAGCACAGCGTCCAGCCGGAACCATCTGCTCTCATCTTCGTGTACCTTCTCCCAAAGGGCCTCCTGGGGACTGTTTGTCTCTTTCGTATCGCCGCGGGCCTGGTTCAATAAAGTATGGTCAAGCAGCCACTGCATGGGGTACTTCTTCTCGGCGCCATTGAGCGTGATAGTCGAATAGCTTCCCGGACTGTCAACAACGAGGAGCATGGCACCTTTCGATAGGCTGGCGGTCAAGTTCAGCAGAAACTTCTGTGTCAGGGCCAGGGAGGTCGAATACAGCTCATTCAGAGTGAATAGCAAGGTGACCAGGCCAGCATCATTCAAAATAATTTTCAATTCCTCCGAGTCGCCTTTGAGCACGTCAGCTTGCTTGAAGGTGATGCCAAGATTCTCCGGTGTTACGAGTGACGCATTAGCTGCTTTGATCGCTGCCGATGCATACTTGGACAGTGTTGGTGCTGTTGTCAAGTGCTTGTCAAGGCTCGATACAACGGGCGTCCAGTCAGCGATGTCCACCGCTATAACATCCATGCTTGATTCGGAGAAGTCAGCTATGCCATCCTGATCTGCAGTATGATGGAAGCGTTGGAAAGCGGCCAAAGCCACGAGCTCTGCGCCCGCGCCACCACCAAGGCACACAATTTTTCGTCGCTTTCCTTCTGCACTCGCATCTTCTCCGCCCACAATCAAAGTCTCTTGATCGATTGGCCATATCCTCGACCTCAGGTCGTAGAAGAGATCTGCATATCCCAAGGCTCGGCTGGCGCTCCAGCGCGCGGCGTACGTCTCCAAATACTCAGTCTTCCCAAATGCGGCTGCGAAATCACGATTGTACAAATGTCCTTTGACCTCCTGTAGCAGGGGTTTGATATCCGTCGCAAACCGTTCAGCAAATGCATCTTTGAAGATGTTCAGGAGTAGTTGTTGCAACTCCACAGGTATTGAAGCATGAGGATCTGGTTCTGCGGCCGCGGCCTTTTGCGGTTTATGGGCCTTCTGTGCTTTTGGAGGAGGCTGCTTTTTGTTTGTTTCCCATCTCGGTCTTGGAGGTGGCATGTTGGCGCAGATACGATGCTTTTGCTTTTGCTTTTGGTAGGTGCAGAGTCTGTTCATGAACACCACCAGGTTCGCTTAAGCCAGCTCGAAGCGAGGCGACCAAGATTGGTAAAGCGCGATTTTAGCTTCGGAATGATTCCGAATGACATTCCCGACCGGATACTTTTCCACTTTGCAGTTCACCCAAATCGTGCATTTATCCCTGCCATCATTATTTCCTGTATCTCCATCTAATTTACCATCATGCGTTTAAATTATATTCCCGATCCCCCTGTATTTTCCAGCGCCGACGATCAGGCTGTTCTCGAAAGAGTCAAGCAGCGTCGAGGCGAGAAAGGGCTCATCGCGCTGGACAAGGCGCTTCTTCATGCGCCGCCAGTAGCTGATGGATGGTATGAGGCCAATGTCGATGGCTCTTCCCATACTAAGTCTTTATAGGAACTCTTTTCTTGGCGCAATTCGAACCAAGACCAGTCTGTCAACGGCAGTCCGTGAGACAGCCATCTGTCGTGTGGCCGTGCTAAACACGGCGTGGTACGAGTGGGAGGCGCATTCGCCCATCTTGAAGGCCGCGTCAGGTATGCTTTCAGCATCGTCTGCCCCAGTATACGAGTGCACTTACTACTTTTAGATATCACCGAAGACCACATCGCCGCTGTGTTGAAGTCCCCACCCCATGAAGTAAACGATGGCATCCAAACGCCTGCGCTAGCGGCAGTATTGAAATATACAGATGCCATGACTACCGCTGTCACTGTGCCTGATGGAGTTTTCGACGAGCTAAAGAAGTATTTCAGCGAAAGAGAAGTCGTAGAGATCACTGCCACGGTTGGGGCATACAATTGTGTTTCTCGCTTTCTCGTTGCTCTGGATGTTGGAGAGCGCAACGGACAAGAAGGGCCAAAGGAAGGCGGCAAAGAGTGAAAACTTTATGGCCAATTGAACAGTATATTTCAATCTGTCATGACCTTCCCGAAGCTCGAAACGCCTTCAGAAACCCAAAGAAAGAGCGTACACCATCTTTCTCATCTCCTCCCGGAGTTCCAACAACTCCTACTCCACTTTTCGTCGTTTGAGTCATCTTTCGATGTTGTTCTTTCTGTGACTCAAGATCATCGATTGTACTTGGACCCATACTTCCCGCGGATTTTTCGCTTATTGGACTGGGAAGGGCACTTCCAGGCTTGGGCGATAAAGCGGTTGCAGGCTCCACCGTTATCCTTATCAATTCGCCATGTGAATCCACCAGACCAATGCCGTCGCCGCCAGCGTCCATCTCGTAAAGTGCCCCTTTCTCGACCCCCTCCACTTCGTAGGGCATGCCTTGGCCGTCCAGTTCGAACTTTCCACCTGACTCTGCCTCAAAACGATGGTCCTCGTGCAGCTCGTGCCTTGATGTGCCTGCGAGTTCGGTTACAAGCGGGTACTTCTTCAGCTGCGGAGTCAGCGGTGATAATGGAGAATCAGGTTGATCTGGTGCTTCTCGCGCAGACTCCGTAGACTCGGAAGATTGTGTTTGAACACGCCCTCGCCTACGCCAGTGTAGCCACACCCAAAGACCAAGGATGGAGAGTACTGCGACACAGCCCACGGCTATGCCTGCGATAGCTCCACCACCCAGCCCTTCTTTTCTTCCACTATTAATCGACCCTGTAGACTCCCCGCGGGGAAGGATGGTCACGACCTTGTCATTCATAGTGCTTTCATCCCATTCGCATGGCCAGACGGAGAAGTTTTGGCGCTCGTAATCGGCAATGACATACGCTTCCTGCAGGAATGCTCTTCCCAGTGTGTACTGACTCGCTGACTTTGCTCTTTTGAGGGGGAAGTAATACGCAGATTCGTTCTTGAATGGGCCATCGCCGAAAGGCCAGCTCACGTTCAAGTCAAAAGCAGAATATGGCAATGTTATGTTGATCGAGCGTGTCGTATTGGCGTCCAAGGTCGGTGAAATTGTCATGGTAACAGACGGATTGGTCGCAAGCAAAGTGTCATGCTGGGCCTTGCTTAATTTGTACAGCTCCGTGTCGTTCTCCCACTCAAGACCGAATGCGGACTCAAATTGCCCACAGACGTTCTCTGGTAGCCAGATCTGTGGGACAGTCGAATCGATGAGCGCATATATCCCTTCGCTTAGAAGTTTAGTCGGAGAAGAGTTTTGCGTGGTATTGCTTGTCGAGATCGAGGTTATTGCAACCAACAAGTCTCGTTCCACGTCAGTATAGAAG
>BCLK01000221.1:0-35928 GCA_001748405.1 Paraphoma sp. B47-9
CAACTCATTTACTCGACACAGAATCCACATCAAACACTACCTCAACCACCACATCCCCTGAAATCACTACATCCACATCCTCAGCGTCATCCACCCACTCCGCCTCCGCCACCTCCGACCTCATTAAACCCTCCTCCGCCTCCTCCTCCTCCACCACCGCGAAAAAATCCAAAATCACATCCCTCTTCTCCAAATCCTCGAAACCAGAACCAACGCCCGAAGACGCAGCCAAGACCAAGGAAATGGTGATGAAGTACAGAAACATGACGAGCGAGGAGGCGGATGCGTATCTTGCTGACAAGAAGAATGGGGATGGGTTGAAAACCGAGAGGGGATTGAGAGCGTTCGGCATGGCGGTGGCGCCGGTTAGGCTTTGAGGATGTGGATATGGTGGTGGGGAGTTTACTTGACTTGGTGATGTCGGGGTGTAGATTTTGGGTGTATTGGGTGGGTTTGCATGATCTGTTTGATTTGAGCGGATTTTGAAATTTTGAGATTAATGTTTACAATTATACTGTCGGGGTATCGCCGCAACCATTTCCTCCATTCCTACTTTCGCATTTGCTCTTGACACATTCATCCCACTCCACCCCGTCTTCAAATTCCACTTCCCCAACTCACGCACTCACATCCAGAACCTCATTCACACGCGCCCTTACTTACCTCCCCTCATAACGCGACCTCTCTGCTTCAACATATGCGTAAACAGCACATAAAACCCAGGAACATACACGCCCAACACCGCCCAAAGCGCATATCCAAACACATCATTCATCTTCTTCGCCGCGGGAATCGCACTATACACAAGCCAGCACTCGCTCGCCACGCCGAGGGGGTACAAGACCAGGAACGTGTTGTAGCGCAGCCACGTCCAGAGCTTCGGAACACCGATGCCAGATAGGTTGAAGACGAAATACGAGTAGCGAATGACTTCGGTGATGCTCCAGGCGAGTAGCATGGTGCTGTATGCAGGGGACGTGCGTGCTGTGGCGGGGAAGGCGTAGGGCGAGGCGATGAGGTGGACGAGGAGGAAGCGGCTGGCGACTTGCATCAGGGTAGTGAGAAGTGGTGCGCGGACGATTCCTGTTGTTGTCTTGTTAATTATTCAGATCAATACTCCGCGTAGTTGGAAGACGTACCTAGAATACTATGTAGAACTTCCAAGCCAGCAAGACTCTGCGTCAATCGCGTGTATTCTTCCAACTCGTCGTACACTTTGCCGCTTCCTAGGCCCTTTTGCAGAGCACCAAGAGGGCCCTCGCCGCTCGTGAACCAGCCATTCTTGCTCGCGGCGATGACTTCGTTTGCACCTATCGAGGTGGTCTTGTATAGCACGCCTGCCCATAGTGCTGCGGAGACGGCGTTGTATGCGAGCAGGTATGTGTTCTTGAGGGGCGAAGAAGCGGGCTTTGACGAGGACTTGGACTTGGATTTGGATTTTGGCGGCATTATGGCGTTGTCTCGGGATCGTGCCAAAGGAGCGAAGTTGATGGAGATGGAGTCGAGGTTGGGATTGAGCTTAGAGAATGCCTCAGGCTGGAGCGTTGAGATGCAGGTGAGATTTCGCGCAGCCTCGGCTCGTACCTGGCGAGACCCACCGGTATGCTAGCTTCAGCTTAGGTTAGCCGCATGCGATGCAAGATGAGATCACTATGAGGTTCCGAATTCCGACGACATGTTAGAAAAGTATCGTGGATAGATGATTTCCAGCTCACTGATCTTGCGCTGATTCACTAATCTAAATGTTCATAATATATCATTGGCATGCTAAATAGTAGAATACATAGCTCGTCCGCGTGAAGCATTTTACGCCATCGAGGTGTATGCACCGACCGAGGACCATGCTTAAGCAGTGTCGCGCCGATGCTGTGACCAAACAAACTCCATGCTATGCAAATGCCAACAGCCTCCGACGAAGACCCATAGAGTGCAGGATAACGCAATTGTCGTCGAAGGCGGTGTCCGATTATATGTCCGAGAAGTACGTGGGTATGTGGAAGCCGTGCCGCCCATGCGAGTGAAGCCGAAAGAAAATAGATCCAGCATCAAAGAAAACAGCCCGGTGTATGTTATGCTCTCCTGTCTACAAAAAGATCTGGAACATCGACTTCGCGTTCGTGACCCTCTTCCCGCAGTCCTCAACCACACAATCTTTAAAGGGCTTGGTCCTTGGGGGCTTTTCTTTCCCTTTGCTGCTGCGTTTGACGGATCTGTTGGACGTGCACTCGCCACAATATACCTAGATGAATTAGTAGTGAAACTGATGAGGATTTCGGCACATACGTGTCCGCAGGTCTTGACTATCCAGACCTGCCTCTTGACTTCATCGTCACCAACACACAGCTCTTCCTCACAGTTTGGACATATGAGATGCCCTTCCTCCTGTGGACTTCTCGTGAAACCTTCCGGCGCTTTGTCCGGCGCCTTGTATGTTGGTGCAGGTGGATCAGGCGCGCGTGGCGCTCCAAAACCCAAGTCGAAGCCCACCATATCGAAGTCCAGCAGTGGCGCCGCAAAGCCGCCGTGAACAGCACCTCGAGAGCGGGGCGCTCCTCGAGGAGGCACGATAGGGTTACGTCGAAGGTGAGGAGCCGTGCGATGGATACGAGCGATGGATCGTTCGACGCGTGCCTGTAGGTGGGTGTACGAGCCGCGGGCAGCAAGATTAGCTCCTCCTACAAGGTCCAGAATCCGCCGCATCTCGTCGTCCCGCCGCCGTTGCACCTCGTCTTCCGGGAGCGGATTCGAGCTCACAAACTCCACCTCGTCCCCATCTGCGTTGTATCCAACTGGAGGTGCGGGCCGGCGCGGCGGGTCGATCGTGCGTGATGATATGAACTCAATTTCGGGCGACCCAGGCTCGGGTTCGGGTCGTGGTGTTGCTCGTCTCCAGGTCTCGTCGCCATTGTCCAAGTTGATGATGTTATCCATGCCCTGCGGCAACCGCGGCGGTCTCCGACTCCGCCCGTCGTAGGGCTCACTCTGTGGTGGGGCGTCGTTTCTCCATCGTCTGCCACCGCTACGCTCGTCCTGGCTGGCACCGTAGCCGCTGTCATCGGCAGTCAAATCGATGACGACTTCTTCATCGTCCATGCTCAGATCAATGTGCCTGCCGTCGTCGTCCGCATCCTCGTCGCTCAACTCGACTGGCGTGGCTTCCAAGCCTGCTGGTCGCCTGTAATCCAGTCCATCTCCCGGATAGCGTTGCGGTCCTTGTGCCGCCATATCCTGTGCTCGTGGGTGCAGGCCTGACGTATATGGGTGTCTCGCTTGCGGGGAAGCTGAGCCCTCTGTGGGCGACTGTTGCAGCCAGGAGGGCAGTGCCGTGTAGAAGCTGGGCCGGTTGTTGTTGTAGGATGCTGCGGAAGGGGCGTTGGTGGCAGCGTTGAAGTCGTGGGCAAAGTGCCATGCGGGCGAGACAGAGCGGTCAACGTCTGCCATGGGATGAGGTGAGTGTCGTCGCTGCAAGTCTTTGTCAGCCTCCTTCACAGTGGCCCGCGAGCTCGCCACGGCGTACCTTCTGTCCGCGCTGTGTGTACCCAAAGGGCAAGCTGTCGTCCATGCCGGGGGGCGATCTGCTCTGATTGCAGCGGGGAAGAAGCCAGACAGTGGGCGCAGAGAAAGTACAGGCCGTTGGCGGGCAGGCGCATCCCCGAGGGTTGAGGTGGTGGAGTGCTCGTGTCGTGAGGTTGGCGAACCGCGGGTGGTGGCGGTGATCGGAGCGCTTGGAGATCGAGCGGCAACGACGACAATGACAAACACAACTTCACCTCGAGCCAGGAGCGAACAATAAAAGATCCTTGTACTACACAACTATGCTAGTTGGCTCCATTCGAAGCATTTACACTACGCGTTAGGCTCCCTGCATCAAATTTGCAGTCGTGACATGGCCAAAGTGGACCCTCGGAACATGTATCGAGAGTGTTTGCACGCCCCTTTCATTCAAGACACTTCTTCATTTATTATACACCGGCGCTATAGATTGGAATGCGCCTCTTCAAGGCCTTGCAGAGAACTGTGTCCCAACTCAAGCCAAACGCCCTGTGCTTTTGTCCAAGCCGGTCGCAGATTGCTTTTTCAAGTGATGCGCAATGCGACTTTGGACTTCCTCAACTCCATCGACTTAGGTCCGGCTTATTGTTCTGATGTTTCTTCTTGCCCCTCTGTGCTACCATACTACGATGCACTCAAAACGCTCAGTCCGCCCTCTGGTGTCAAGGCAACCAGTTGATGGGCGCTCGCACCCCATGCAACGTCCTTCGCAGGCACCGCCTTCCGCACGGGCTCAGACCAGCTCTTGGATGCCTTGGTGTATTGATGTACGGCGACGCTGCCGGCCCCTGCCGCCGCCAGGAATTGACCGGTGTAGTCCCACTCGGCGCTCTCGACCGCGCTGCCAACGTCGAGGACCTTGACGACATTCTGCTTCCTGATGTCCCAGACCGAGACATTGCTGGAGCCAGCTTGTACGACCGCAAACCATGTGCCGTTCTCGTTGAACGCTATCGCCTTGACTGGGGCGCCAGTCTCAAGCTCAACCATGCTGTTGCCCGTCTTGACATCATAGATGCGGATCTTGCCATCGGAGCTACCCACGAAGAAGAGGAGACCGTCCACGTGGAATGAGCAGCAGCTGACGTCGGCTTCGGTGTAGACTTGCGAGACAGTTTTGAAGGAGGAGAGGTCGTAGAATGCAAAGCGCTTGTCGGCGCCGCCAGATGCGAGGACAGCACCGCTGGGGTGCACCGAAATAGACGTGACGGATCCTGCGTGCGCGCCAACCTGTGCAGTTTCACTGCCGTTTTCAAAGATCTTGACGTGTCCTGCCGCCGTGCCCACAACTGCGCGATCTCCCCACCACGCTGCAGCCGTGACTGCACTGCCTGCCTTGAGCGCCTGCACCACCTTCTGCTGTGAGAGCGAGTAAACGCCCGCAACGCCGTCTGCTCCTCCAAACAGGGCTAGGTCGCCCGACTCGTTGAGGACTACTTCGCTGCTGCCTGGGTAGAGAGGCTCGCTCGATGATGCCGTGTCGAAGGTAGATAGCTCGTCGCCCGTGACCCACCCGTCGGGAATGGGTCGCTTCCGACGCGTCGCGAATAGTCTAATGCTGTCAGCTAGTGAAGTAGTTGTCAGAATGCGGATACATACTGTGCTTGTGTCTCGTCAATCTTGGCGACTAGGTCCTCAGGCAGAGCCTGCCCGTCGACCTGCATGGCATCGCCGTTGGCCGCGCCGCCGCTGATAGTGACGTTTGAAAGCGCCTCGCGGGCCTCGTCGCGCTCACGCGACAATCGCGCAATTACCCGTGTGGCGGCATCGTTCTGGTAGAGGGCTGTGCTGAGCTCCTGTCGCGTTTGCGCCAGCTGCTGCTTGAGCGTGTGTGTCTCTAGCACAATGGCATCCCACTCGTTCTGGAATGCGCTGAGCAGCGCCGGTATCGAGGTGAAGTTGGGCGCACGTGGTGTGACGACCTGGGGCGACTTGAGCTCGATCAAGTCCTCGACCGCGAGATCTTCGCCAGTGACAGGGTCCGTGTGGTTCTCGGCGATGTGTGCCTCGATTAGGCGCTTCTCGAAGACATGGCCGCTTTTTCGCGAGGCAACAGGTTCCCGTGGAGCTTCACCAGAAATAGCGCAAAGCATGGTGGTGTGGTTGTTCGATGTTACTGTGTGATGTGCAGGTGTTGGCTCTATCAAAACCAAAAAACAGTTCCGCGCTCCATGTCGCGCTTAGACTGGGATGTGCACCGTGCGCCACATGCTCTCACATGTGCAAGGCTGTTTGTATCGAAGTATCTTGACACCATGGATTCGCGACGTTTTCTGTTCTGATGCCAACTTTTGTGAATGTTTGAGTGATACCATTCTATTCAGAACACGATATATCCCTATATCACGTTCCGGGATACTATCGCAATAGGCTCGAATCGACACATGTCCAAGGATTTGTGGGTACAGCTAGGTCACGACATAGTGGACTCCTCATATAACTGATTTCTTGAGTCTTACGCTGGCTTGCGCTTTCGTGTGATTCATGTCTCTGATATGCAGCGCTAAGACTAGGTGAATTGCCTTTATGAAACCTAGAGGAGCTAGAAGCAGAGTGCGGAGGCAGGGGAAGTGCACGGATGACGTGGACCGAGGCTACCTGGCTTATTAAAAGACCTGTTTCGAGAACTTCGCAAAGCCTGGCATATTCCCGTCGAATTCCCGTCCGCAGCTGCGTCTATCTTGCACTCTGGTCCTGACTTCACCTCACCTATAGCACAGATGGATCCCAAAAAGAAGCGCAAGCGTGGCCCGCCAGAAGCAAGCAAGGAGAAGATCAAATGTGTTGCAGAAGTGGAAACGACACAAGAAAGTGCAGAGAAGAGAAGAAAGCAAAATCGAATATCTCAAAGAGAGCATAGACAGAAGCAGCAGGCATACATGCGAACTATGGAGTCATTCATTGACGCCGTCAAGGTCAGTAGCGAGGCCGACGACGAGCAGAGCAGGTATTCGCGGCTGCTCAAAGCACACACAGACTTGATGGAGGAGAATCGTCGTTTGAGAGACAATCTCACTGCAATACGCCGTCGACTACTCAACCTAGCAGACCAAGTAGTCTGCTCTCCTGGTATGTGGTGTCTCCACATCACTTGTACTACTAGCGCATATGACCCTAATCCACATTACATAGAACGCAGCCCTAGTCCACCTGCAAGGTCTGACCATGCGCCGTCATCTCCTGAGATCGCTGCTTCAGCCACGCCGGCCCTAGAGATCGACACGACATTTGATCCATTCCCAGTTCCTACAGAGCAAAGCAACGACTACAGACCTCCGAACGAATCAAATGAGGGTCGGCCACCTAATTATTTCGAGGACCTGATCGACATGAGCTTCGACCTGGAGCCAGATATCACCGCCGTAGTGCAGGATGTTCTTCGCCCATCTCACTGCGCGCTGCCAGCAGTATCGCAAACGCTCGAAATCGCCCCGTATGACATTAGCCATAAATCGTTGAACAGTACGACTCCATTGATTCAGCAACCCTACCCACCATTATCAATGACAGACCGTCCCAAAGCCATAGATAGCGCAGCCAATTTTGCGCAACTTGTTATGAAAGCCGCAAGAAGATTTGCAGTACATCCTGATCGTTGGCCAGTTGGTGGTCTCGTAGGTGCGACTGAAAGGGAAAGCCTCATCACAAAGGTAGCATCGACAGCCGTCCAAGTCCTTGCAGCACGTGCAGGACTAGGAACGTATATATACCCGACCGTCAGTTATTCTTCTCCTGTTTTCCTTCTGGACAGCAATGTTGACTATGCTTTGCAGATGTTCGCCGTGTATCTGGAGTACATAATGCGCTGGCGCATTTCGCAGTGCCGAAATGATCTGCTGGCCATTCCCGAACCGTTTCGGCCTACACAGCTACAGTGCAGCAACTCGAGCTACCCCGTGGTGATTGATTTTATCAATTGGCCATCGATACGCGACCAGCTGCTTCGTCACGTTCGGTACCTCGACTTGGACGCCATGTGCCGCGATATTGTACTGAACACTGTCGTTGAACTACCCGAGTTCGGAATCGCGGTGAACATACACGATCTTCTTTTTGATCATCTCCTGCCACAAACAGAGGGCGTGAAGATGCTCAACGGTAAGCAATCGATGTTACACGATCCGTCGTGGATCTATTTGCAGGTCGATTCGACCAAATCGACATCTGTGGAGAGCGATGAAGCAAAATCAATAGAGGATGTCTTGTTCAAAGAGATTGCTGGATGGCTTTCAGCACGAGAAAACGCGCAGCTTGACAGCGCGGTGACTTTTGCCAAAGGTGCAAGCCAGTCGTTGCAGGGTCTGTCACAAGTGGGGGAGCGGTCGCTTGCAACCGCGCTCTCTTCTTTTCGCGTGTTCGATGTGACGCATTGGAAGCTGAGCAGGGAATTCGCAAGCAAGCATCCTTACATTGACTGCGCATCGGGTAATGATGATCCTCGCGGGATTGTTTCGGGTATGCTAACAAGTTGACAGTTATGTCGAGGTTTGATATGGTTGCATGTGACAGCGAACAGTTTAGGTGCATCTTGTCGACCGTGGGATGATGATCAAACGGGTGCATGCAAGGCCGAGCGAGTGTATCCGAGCAGATTGGGTCCACGGATTCAAATCGCGCGCACCAAGAAAATGACCGTTATTGTGCATAGTCATTTCTGGCTGTTCTTCGATGCTCTGCTCGCTGGGAATGTCTAAATAATAAGGGTCGAGTACACAGCTTCGATACGCTCATTCATCCTGTTGGCTAGTCGGAATTCGGCCATCACGGTTTAAGAGATTTTGGACATTTTCCGACAGCGAGATGATAGATACCTTCCAGATAAGATGATTGTGATTCGAGATTCCGTCCGGCAATCCGGCAATCTTTCCACAAGGATCGCACATGCATATTTGTTGCGTGGCCGTGACGCTAATCCCTGCAGCTGCCGTAACGCTGTTCCGTTAGTTGACGCTTGGCCGTCGTGTTGGAACTGCTGAGTGTACTTTTCTACAGTCAGCATTTTTGGTGTCAGCTCATTTCCATCCTCCTTAGCACACCCCGCTCAATAGGTACTCCCCACGTCACATCGTCAGCTTGGGACTGGAATCAACTTATCAGTATGGAAAGTCACCTGGTTCTGATCCTAGAATATATAGCCTACAATGGACGGAAAAGGCTACTGGAATTCCCCGGTCTTTGAGACCGACTTTCAATTCTCAGAATCTATCATTCTGCTCTGTTTCTACTAGCTCTACTATCATCATGTCTCAGTCTACGAGTTCCAAGGTTGAGCAGGCCGATCTCAAGGAGCACGCCAGACCTACCATGCTGAATACATATGGCTACAAATTTCGAGTCACAGAGAACCACATGACGCCCGATGAGCTTCTACCGTTGCAATTCAAGTATGATGTTGTTGGCACGGAAGCACTTGCAGCGTTGGATGCATTATTTCCACCGCCGCCTCCTCGCGTTGGCTGGTACTCAAAATCTACATCCGAAAATGTACAGCCCGACCGTGACACATACGAGTTACTACGAGACCACCATACGAAAGACCCCATGATGCAGACTTTATGGGACGAGATCAACGCTGTTCCGTCGTGGGTCGACTGGGACCAGATCAAGCGAGGCCAGGAAGTATTCTATCGATACGCACCCGGAGCCATTGCTGGCTTTGCTTTTCAAGAGCTCTTAGCAACTACCGTACGTTCAAGACAGCATGTCTCATTCTTATTTGCATCCTTTCCATACACCCGCTGACTACCCGTGCCTGCTTCTAGGGTTCATCGTATCGTCCAGCAGAAACCCTGGTCAGGACGGGTGGTCATTCAGTCAAGCTAGCAAAGCATCGCCTTTTCGAGACATTTCAGCTCATGCTGCAAGTCACCAGATCGCTCGAAAGTGTGAAGCCTGGCGGAGAGGGTTTTGCGTCTGCCGTTCGGGTTCGCCTTCTTCATGCTTCCGTGCGCAACCGCATTCTCAAGCTACAATCGCAGCGCACGAGCTATTTCGACACGGGAAAATTCGGCGTCCCAATCAATGAACTTGACTCAATGCAATCCGTTTGCGCGTTCTCGACCAATCTTGTCTGGCGCACGCTCCCTCGCCAAGGCATTCACGTTCGCCATCAAGAGGCATTAGATTACATCGCGCTGTGGAGATGGGTGGGATACGTCCTCGGTACTCCATATCATATTCTCGAAACGCCGGAAAAGGCCCATGGTGCCATGGAGTCGTTGATGTATGCATGCATGGCGCCATCAAAGAACTCGCGGGCGCTTGCTCAGAACTTACTAACTGCTTTGGACGGAGTGGCACCTCTTTATGCACCCAAAGAGTTCTTCATCGCTGGGACTCGACACATCAATGGCGACCAAATCTGTGATGACATTGGTCTTTCGAAACCCGGCCTGTACTGGAAAGCAGTCATCCTCGGGCAGTGCTGGCTGTTGATGTTGGCCACATACGTGGGCCGCTCCATTCCTGCATTAGACCAGTGGATGGTAAAAGTAAGTTCCCTGTCATCCCTCGCAATTCACTCGGAGCCTATACTGACACTTTCTCAGCAATATCGCGATCTCTTTTGGGCGTACATTGTTGAAGGCAAAGATACATTGAATGGAGGTTACAAGTACGACTTCAAATATGTGCCTCATCTGGACAAGCAAACGGGTGTTGAGGAGGGTGAGTCGAACAAGATCGCGCGCGCTACCTCTGTCATTGGAAGGATTGGACTATACAGCTTCATTGCCGTTACTTCGTTTTTTGGCTTGATCGGCTGCATAAGCGTAGGCATCATGCTTCATCATGCTTCTCAACACTGGGGTTAGCAGCATAGCTACGACTAAAATGATCGTCCGATAATTCACCAGCCTCAAATTCTCGAACACCATATCTCTTTGGAAGTGCTTGCATATTTATTGTTCTGAGATGGCTTGTGCCAATTCTTTAGGTGATTACGGTACACAAGCTCGAACCAAAAACCTCCAGGGTTCTCGCAAGACCTGCACCTTCTTGTCTGATGTATCCAGTACAGATGTTCCCCATATATTTCAGCGACTGGAATCTCTCTTGGTTATTCCCAATGACCATAAGTTAGGCCCCAAGGTTTAGCAGCTTTGCTCTCAACGAATGGTCCAAAAATATGCCTCAAAACGCCAAGGGCGGATGGATTCAGAGAACGGCTGAGCCGCGACATCTCTCGTAGGCTCGTTCCAGTGTGGCGTATGTATTTGCGCACTGTCATAAGCTTTCAATTTCCGCTGCTCTTCGTTCGAAGTCGTGGAAGCCTGACGTTCGTCGCAGCGGAAGCTTGGAGAACACGGACCGATAACCAACCAATGACTGATCTCACCAAGTTCCGACATGTAACGAATCACCGTCCCCACGCAACGCCCTTGACGCACCTGATCTCCTTGTGCCGTGCACATAACCATGCGCTTCTCCGCAACTTCCCCAGTCTTCCAACCTCCGCGTTCCTAGCGTTGTTCTTGTACTCCAAGCGGGCAGATCTCCGGGTATACAAGCATTTTGACCCGCACGAGGCCCCGCAATACAACCGTTCGTCGGCTAGGTGATTGCCAAGCCAAGGAAAAGGCCTGCCTGCGCTTACTTCATTGATGACGACGGGAGCGGGGAGCAAGGCTTGGATGCAGATGTAGAGCATCTGGTAGCCTGTCAATGGCAAGAAATCAGGATCCGCGCAGGCAATGCTTGCTTGGACTTTGCACACGACCCGGTCGCCGGCAGAGACGACAAATTTCAGTCGTGTATAAGAAGGGCATGGTACTCTGCTCAAGTTCCGACGGACAGGTCGACGGTTATCAGACACTATGATCTCCAAAGGATTGATTCTTCTTGGGTCGGCACTCCCCGTGTTGACCTCATCGTTGGCCAAACGTCAAAGTTCGTCACCGGATGATTGCCCCGGTTACACCGCCAGCAATGTGCAAGCCAGTGGCTCCACCATCACAGCCGACCTCGCACTCGCAGGGAACGCGTGCAATGTCTATGGCGAAGATTTGACAAATTTGAGATTGCTCGTCGAGTACCAAAATGGTGTGCCACAGATTTACGAAAGCAATTGCATGCAATGCATGCTAACAGCGCATAGAGCAACGTCTTCACATCAAGATATACGATCAAGCCGAGGAAGTCTATCAGCTTCAGGAGTCAGTTTGGCCAAGGCCTTCTGACGACAGTGATGCCACGGCCGAAAGCTCGGAGCTGGCTTTCTCATGGACCAATAACCCCTTCACATTCGCTGTCTCTCGCAAAGAGAACAATGAGACGCTCTTCAACTCTTCAGCTGCAGCATTTGTATTTGAAGATCAGTACCTCCGGCTGAGAACGAGTCTGCCCGACTCGCCCTCGCTCTTCGGACTGGGTGAATCCACGGATCTATTCCAGCTCAACACCACAAACTACACTAGGACAGTGAGTATAATGTCGTTACAATCAAACTCTTGCTAATTTCATATAGTTCTGGAATCGTGATGCCTATGGTACACCAACAGGATCGAATCTGTACGGCTCACATCCAGTATACCTAGACCACCGAGGAGAGAATGGCACCCATGGTGTTTTCTTGGCTAGTTCTGCTGGTATGGACATCAAGATCGATGATTCTGATGGCACTTTCCTTGAGTACAATGCCCTTGGTGGCGTTGTCGATCTGTATTTTCTCTCTGGCCCATCACCAAAGGAGGTTGCCGTACAATACTCTGCTCTGTCGGGTCTTCCAACAATGATGCCATACTGGGGATTTGGCGCTCACCAGTGCAAGTACGGGTATCGCGATGTTTGGCAGGTTGCTGAGGTGGTGGCCAACTACTCCATCGCCGGAATTCCACTCGAGGTAAGTCCTCCAAAGATACACACCAACCGACCAGATTCAGCTACTAACGTTGGTCAGACGATGTGGACCGACATTGATTATATGGAGCTACGTCGCCTCTTCACGCTAGACCCAGAACGTTACCCACTTGAGCTTGTTCGACAATTGGTCGATTATCTCCACAAGCATCAGCAGCACTATATTGTAATGGTTAACTCCGCTATCTGGCGAGGAGACTATTCCGGTTACAACGATGGTGCTGAGCTCGAGGTCTTCCAGAAGAGGGCCAATGGCTCGTTCTTCGAGGGTGCCGTCTGGCCCGGTCCGACCGTGTTCCCCGACTGGTTCCATCCCAACACCCAAGAGTACTGGGATAATAAGTTCCTAGAGTTTTTCGATCCCGCAACTGGCGTTGATATCGATGGTCTTTGGAACGATATGAATGAGCCAGCCAACTTTTGCAACTTTCCATGCGCAGATCCTGATGGTATGTACCGAGTTGTTTTCTATCCGAGTGTTTATTGATTTCAAACCAGCGTATTCGGTTGAGTCCAAGAACCCGCCTGAGCCACCGCCAGTCCGTCAAAACGCAGACGGACGACAGATCCCTGGCTTCCCTGCGGGTTTCCAGCCAGGCTCTAACAGCACAAGACGGTCTCTCGTGTCCCGTCAACTCAATGCACGTCCTATCAAGCGTTTCGGAAGCAAGCGCCAAGCGTCCAACAACTCCGAAGATCTCGCGGAGTATCTAGGTCTGCCCGGGCGTGACCTCATCAATCCCGCGTATCAGATTCAGAACGATGCTGGAACGATCAGCAACAAGACAATGGACACCAACATCCAAAATTACGATGGCACTTACCACTATGACACACACAACTTCTGGGGTTCCATGATGTCTATTGCATCAAGGGCATCCATGGAAGCGCGTCGCCCCGGTCGCCGACCTCTTGTGATCACTCGTTCTTCGTTTGTTGGTCTGGGCAAGTACGTTGGCAAGTGGCTCGGTGACAACGTCAGCACTTGGGAACAGTACCGCTTTAGCATTGCTGGCATCCTCAACTTTGCCTCAATCTTCCAGCTGCCCATGGTCGGCCCTGACATTTGTGGTTTTGCCGGGAATACAACCGAGACGCTCTGTGCACGCTGGACCACTCTTGGTGCATTCTACCCATTTATGCGCAACCATGCGGGCGACACTTCGATCTCTCAGGAGCCCTATCGCTGGAACTCGACGGCCGCAGCGGCTCGTAAGGTTTTCGCCGTCCGCTACCGCCTGCTCGACTACTTCTACACTGCGTTCCACCGCCAAACTGTGACTGGTTTGCCGTCCTTGAATCCTCTCTTCTACCACTACCCTGAAGACACCAACACTTTCGGCATTGAGCATCAGTTCTTCTTTGGCGACGATATTCTCGTCTCCCCCGTGCTAGAAGAGAACAGCACCTCCGTCAGTATCTATCTTCCAAATGAGACATTCTACGACTACTGGACCCTTCAGCGTATCCAAGGCAACGGATCGTACATCAATCTCACAAATGTTGGCTTCGACACGATTCCACTGCACATCCGCGGCGGTTCGATTCTTCCTCTTCGCGCTGAGTCCGCCAACACAACGACCGAGCTCCGCAGGCAGGATTTTGTTCTCTGGATTGCGCCTAATGCAACAAACCAGGCGACTGGATCGCTATACCTTGATGATGGTGATAGCATCAACCAGACTTCGACCAGCAACATTGTCTTCACCTACAACAACGGCGCCTTCAGCATGTCGGGCGATTTCGGCTACAAAACAAATGTCAACATCAAGAACATTACTCTCCTAGGCGCGACTGGCCAACAGACCCTGAAAGGTCCCGTTGCGTTGACTGGCGCGTATCAGACGAGATTCAACGGCTCGGGTACGGGCGGACCAGAGTTCACTGGTGCATCGAGTTCGACGAAGGCAGGTATGGGCGCGATGGTTGTGGCTGCTGCGGCGGCGGTACTTGCACTTTGAGTGCATCCTTTAGAATAGCTTCCATTATAATGTAGCACTTACATGAACCACGATTGCAGATAACCTTTTGGTTGAAACAAATCAGCGGGGTCGTGACCTGCACTCTTTCTTTTCTTCTCGTCGAATGTTATGGTTCATCAAGTCCTGCATCACCCCCTTGTGCCTGTCTTCAGGGACATGACAGCCATGACATTTGCGAAATTTATGCCACTTGCCTACGATTGACAGAGTACAGCATTTTTCTCGCGACAGCAGCAGACTTCGACCTTTATTCCCGAGTAGATCTCAATGAGTCCTACGCGTAAGGTGGCAGCGCATTATGAACTAAGCAGTAGCGAACCATGGTCAATTCTCCAAATGTTTCCTAAGCTCGCAGCAGCTGCTTCTCTTTAAAAAGCAGCGGCTCTTGATATGCACTCCGCCTGCATCACATGAATCCACCACTTCTCTAATCTTAACCAGATGTAGAACGTTACCATCAAGTTTAAGCCACCCGTGCATTCTTCACGTTTCTACTCCCACACTTGAGCGTTACGTCGCTCAACACCGACTATGTCTGCCCTCGGCGTCCTTGCCTGCGCTTCAATCACAAGAGCTGGTTTTGCTGGCACGTCGTTCATCCAAAACTCGCACTTCCGGTCATACTTCACGCACAACCCATTTCATCACCCATCCATGGCGTGGGACGTCTGCCACAACTTCCGCACGCGTGTATACCCGATGACAGTCACAAATTCTTATCATGGCCATTGTCAAAGACCTACGCGCCAAGCTCAATAGACCACTCTCTTACAAGTCCGAAAACTGCGACGCGAGATCAAGTTTTCGGAGCAACGGACGCGCGAAATGGTTGAGCAGCTGGAGCTTAGACGGACAGTGAGTGCGCTTATTATTACGGTCGGATCGTTGTGTGTCGTGGTCTTCTTCTGGTCGATAGATTTTTGGCAGTGAAGGGGCTTTTTCTTCAGGGAGGGACGTCGTGAAAGCATTGGGTTGTACCTCGAAAGGAGCGTCATGAGGACAATGGAAAGAGAAAAGTGTTGTATTTACTTAGAAGGCTATTGACCGAAGCCTGTAGCGAGCAAACGCGTCCTGTACTCGTGGGTTTTTGTGTTTATTGCTACAAAACGCTCGGCGCAGAAAGGCACTGCCAAGAACTGCCATCCTCCATATCAGTTTCCACCCGTGGAAGTGGTTTCTCAGTCTTCAAATTGCTGCTGTCCCATTTCGGTCTTCTCCAGAGTCAACTCCTGGATGAAGAAAGACGACACAAATCCCAAACTTGCAAAACCAATCATTGCGTACACAACTGCTCTAATAGAGGTCAGATAGGCATGTATGATAGGCTCGAGGATTGCGTCCGGCAGATCGAGCGCTCTTAGTTGCGGTATGAACGCTATAGCGGCCTCAGGGTCTCGCAAGTGTTCCAAAGATATCGGCAGACTACCGATGGAGTCGAGAGCGCGAGAAAAGTAGCTGCTGAAAATTGTGGAGCATATCGATAACCCGACAAGACCGCCAAGAAGACGGAAGGTCAAGAGGATTCCAATGGCCAGTCCGGTATCGTCGATGCGAACTACGCTTGCTTGCAGCGGAAGAAATAGGAGGCGGAGCAATAGACCAATGCCGGCTCCCCAAATCACCGGTAGACCATAGGCAATTGAGGCGGATGAATCAGCATCCAGCAAGACAAGAAGGCCGGTTCCTGCAGCCGTGGAAGCCCAAGCAATACGAATACTCCAACGATATCCGATGTTTGCCAAGCCAACTACAGTGACTCCACCAACGGCCGCTACTACGCTTGTAGCACTTGTTGGAAGAAGAGTTACTGCCGAGCTCAACACTGTCTTGGCCATGATGGCCTGGTACAGGAGTGGTAGCCATTGAAGCAAGGAGTACAAGGAGACTCCGTGTACGAATACGCTGATCAACGTAGCTGATGCCGTCCTCGACGTGAAAATTCGATGCGGCATAATGGGAGTAATTGCCTTGCCCTCATAGAAGGCGAAAGCTACGAGTATAGCCACCCCTAACAAAAGCGGTAAAAGAGTACGGAAGGATTCCCAGGCGTAAATATTGCCTGCCCAGCTCAGCGGAAGCGCAAACAATACGATCCCTGCGGTAAATAGAGATATACCCGTCCAGTCTAAGCGCCGTAACTCAGACAGCGGCGAATGTTGGAGCGATCGTAATTTCAGAAAGACTACGGTCAAGGGAAAGGAGATTGCTAGGAGGGGCAGATTGATCCATCCAATCCAACGCCAGCTAATAAGGCTACTAAACACACCACCAACAGTCGGTCCTAAGACCCTGTTCAGCGCGGTAGGGATGGCCATAAGCCCAAGGTATAGCGAGCGCTCCTGCAGTGTCGTCATATCGGTGACAATGATCTCACTGAGCACGTCCAAACCTCCGCCGCCTAGGCCCTGTAAAACACGACCCGCTATGACCACCCTCATGGTCTTTGCAAGGGCGAACACAATCGAACCGGTGAAGAAGAAGGCATACGCGGCGTAAAGACAAATTTTCCGACCCAGGACATCCGATAGTGTTGCATAAAGTGGTTGAGTGACTGCGACGGCGAGAAGATAAGAGATGGAAGCCCAGAACGACTCTAGAGAAGTGCCTTCTAAATCTGCGGCAATGGCCTACGGTGTTCAGCAATGGCTACGAGAAGCTGGGTGGGTGGGTGCTCACTGGTGTTGCTACTGCTAATGTGGTTGCATCGAGAGCATACAAGAAGAGATTGATGAGAATAGCAGCAAACGTGAGATAGAAAGCGATTGACTTCTTTCGCGGTTCCTTAGTATATGGAGAAACTCCGATTTGCTGCGGTGATGGTGTTGCGGTGGGGTTTTCGCAAGGAAGGACCTCCTCGGACCGCTTTTGTTCCCGTGCCATCTTTGAGGCAGGCAAAACTTATATAAAGTTGAGATGTCAACACGCTCCTCGAATTACAGCTGAAGGGATCGGTTTTCACAGTGAATGTCCGGGTGATCGAGGCCAGTGTCGCTGTGTCGGGATGAGACGATCAATGGTCAGGGGTGCGCTCGGACTACATGTATGGCACGACTGTGCCACAGCGGCGGCGGGTGGAGCTAGGAATAAATCCTCTAGGATTCAACATTTATGGGGCGCTGAATTATGGGGCTCTGCGCGCTTAATGAAGGCGTATTATTCATTTGTGGTAAACCTGGCTGCTGTGCCCTGCACCTTCGTGCGTCCTGTCCTGCATCCCTTCCGCTCGCTTCAGCTCAATCTCTACAACACTTGCGCCGCATTTCCTGCCAATAACCCTAAGCAGCGCCACGAAGTATTAGCGACAAGCCATCGAGAAGCGATATCTAACAATGCTTATTTGAATCTTGTTCATCACATTCTCGTTCACCATATTTCTGAGGCCACGGCGATCGCTTATGCTTGACGTCAATGATGCCTGTCAACAATTCACTTCTGTCGGCGTATCGCCTTGAAGTGAATGCAGCCTCTTGAGCCAGAAGTGAATATTTATCTCACGCCAGAATTCACATCCGCTCTGCATAGATGGTTAAGTCTATCGTGTTTCTACCACTTACTAACACACACGCTGTTGAGAACGAAAATCCTCAACTCGCAACTCTCAATCTAGCAATCCGAAAGTCCTAATCCTCCAACACACAGACACACTTGGATCGTAGCCCATTGTTCTCAACGAACAAAATACAACTCATGAGTCGCAAGCATCACAACCCTAGCGGCGCAGCACAGCTCAACGATTTCATCAACCGCGCCGCCAAGGCTCAGATCGTCATGGAGGAGCCGGGCTCTAGTAGCCAAGAGTTACCATGGGAAGTACTTGATGAGGAAGAAGTCAAGAAGACTGCGCAGGACGCGGAGGATGCGATGGAGTGGGTTATCGTGGGGAAGACGGAGGCGGAGAAGAAGAAGAAGCAGCCAGAGGGGATTAAGAAGGGTCGCTAAGAAGGCATTGGGGTTTGTCCTCAACTGCGTGGGAGCGCGCGTAAAGAGAGCATGGATGTTAGCGATCGCAGAAAGCTGGGGCCGTAATGGGTTGTGGAGTCTTCATGCAAGCTGGACAACATTCGGATAGGGTATCTTAGGTTGCTAGTTGTTGCGAATCGAAGTAATGCATCGACCATCATGCTCGAGTAATTGTATATCATACAACCTTCTCCACCGAGTCGTAATCATTGTAGAAGGAGCAATCGTATGGATATGACTCTCGGCATGAGAATCCTCATGGCCATGCTCGATGATTTTTACTTTGGCGATGCCAGACGTGTGTTCATTTCTTGCCCTTCTTTTTCTTCTTGCCACCCGCGGATGCACCCGCTTTCGGATCGACCGGGACGCCACCCATCTTGACATCCCCACCCTCGTCCAACTGCGGTGTTGACACGCCGTCCCCTCGTCCAGCAGGAGCGCTCAGATCTTCTACAGCGTCCGGAAGGGCAGCCATTGACCGTCCTAGTCTTCCCAGATTGCCAATTAGCCGCCCCACTTCTGCTGCTTTGTTTGTCTCGTACTGCAGACATGTCCCTGATTCCGGGTCGTACGTCTTCAATGTGAATGTGGTTGTGGGATCTTCTGGAGCTTGTGGTTGCGGCGGCGGCGAGGCGGACCGTGATGTGTCTGCGGGCTTATCTGTATGCTTCGCGGCGTAGCTCTTCCGTTTCGCGACTTTTGACGCCGAGGGCTTCAGTACTGAGTATTTTGAGGTTATGCGTGTCTACAGCTAATGTTAGGCCGGTCGCGTGCGCAGTCTGATTCGTGGCATACGGTGGTTGGTCGCGCTTTTAGCAGCAGCGACGACTGCTCGTACCATTCTGCGCTCGTCTTGAAGTATGGCATGGTGAATTGTGGGGTTGGAATGGAGGTGATCTCGAGCGGGTGAATCCATGTCGCGAGCGGGCAACTTTTGGCGGGGTTGGCTGGCGGGGAATCGTCGGCCCGACCTTTTCTTCTTACACCCACTCCCACCCCATACCAGTCTGCATACAAACAATACCCTTCATTTCTGATTAAGCGGATCTTTGGAACTTTTCTCCTGCGGAAGACTTAGGCACCGCCTCTCCAAAACTCTATTGCACGTCGACTCCATTGACTCGAACTTTACTTTCCCTTACGTGCTGGGAGAGCAGGCAACACCGTGACTTTACATTTTCCGTACAACGACTTCTCGGCTCGACCATGTTAGCCAACATATTCACGACTTCATCATTTCGGTCATAGCTATCTTTGGCGCGGTCGACGCAACTCGATCGCAGCACCGCGTTGTGAAAATGACGGAGTCAGTCACTACCGACTTTAGTAATCTTGATCTGGACACCGATGCCACTAGTGTCACGACAACGACAGACCTTGAACTCACGATTGATGGGCTCATCAACCGATGCAACTCTCTCCGCGAAGAAGTGGAAACGTACGTTGCGGCAGTCGTAGCAAAGCAAAAGCAGACCAGAGTTCAGTACCCAGTTGAATATCGGAATCTGCGGAACGACTTCAAAAATGAGCTAGCATTCCTCAAAAGGGTTGCAGGTTCAAATATCGACGAGGAAAAGGCACGTCACTTCATTGTCTCCTCGAATTTACTGTACTACGAAGCCCTATGGGGTGCGGCAAAGCGCGCCTCAGGCCTCCAAGCGTTCCGCAAGTACTTTTACTGGGATCGGAAGGGCAGAAATACGACTAAGAAGAAGGGAGGGGCATCCAAGGGGAAGGCAAATGCGCTGGCCGACATCGTTGCTGACGAAGGCGGAGAGTGGCTGCGCGTATCGACACTGTCAGAGAAGAGACTGCTGTTCGATCTTGCGAAGCTAGGCTGGATAAATGACTCTGACTCAGACGAGGACATGCCTGACGCGCGACCAAGTAGCGAAGACGATGACGACGATGAAGATCAGGTCGACATTGTCAAGAACGCACGTGAGCTTTCCAGAGCTGCCAAGGCGAATCCGATACGTGGACGGCCACCAAAGGTTCACTTCGTGCTCACTCGCATTATCGCCGGGAAGACAAAAGAGATTGACAGCATTCTCGACAAGATCCGTGCTACTGGTGCGACAGTGCAATGCGCGAATGACCTCCCGCCAACACCGCCACTCGAAATGGTCTTGCCAAACTTGCTCATCGATCGGTCCCGCACTCTTTCCGACACGCTCAATATTGATTGCACCATATTGCTAGCCCTCATCTCTGACATATCGCACCGACAGTGTCCAATTCTGGACTGGTATCCGGGAGAAGTGCAGGCGCAAATCAAAGAGGAAGCGAAAGAGAATCTCCTACCGACACACCTCTATCCTGCGATTGCATCGCACTCCATGGTCACAACACAAGACGCGGCTGAACAGGCCAATCTCATTGTGCAAACGCTAGCTACGGATGCAGAGAAGACCAGGGCGGACATACTGCTTGGTCAAGGCGACTTCAGCGGGACACCGCTTGACAAGCTCGTCTCAGAATGGCAAGCAATTTCAGATCACAGCCTGCCTGAAGGCTTCCAGCTACCCATCCGTGTCGTACCTACCAATATAGATGATATTCTGGATCGACTTCCATCTGTGGCCAAGTTTCTCGCGAAAGAACTAGGCGGTCTCAATCGGGCCATCTTCCTGTACGGATGGGCCGAGAAGTTGACCACGCTGAGTGCAAATCGAGGTCGAGCGCGACAAATCGAGACAATCCTGAACGAGCACGGCTTAGAGGATGGGCAGGATGGGCCGCATATCTGGCTATGTGGAGAGAGCAGGAGTTTGATCGCGAAACATGGACGAAGAAGATGAGCGAATCATCCATAGCCTGGGGCGCTTACGCTTCCGGTCTATTCACCATGATAGTAAAGCATATCAAAGCATAGTAATTATGTAAATGATGAACCAAAGACGAAAATCAACTTGGCCGTGTCTAGAATGGTTTCCCTGCGAGGCGTTTGCGATTCCACTCGTCCCGCGATGTTCACTTCACTGTTCACAATGCACCGTCCACTTCACCATAGGAACAATGCTTTTGTCTCAAACCCTTCTTTTTGTGTCTCTAATATTCTACCGTAACCAATTCACTGCTCTTTAGCTATCTTGTCTGTTCTAGACTACTCATCGCATGCACCAGACCTCACTGGGGCGAGTCATATTCATATACCCTCAGGCAGAACCAGACGCAAGCCAGCCCACAACCCTCCATGGCCCCTCGTCGCCCCACGCGTGACATGGGCAGATACTCACTCCTCCACCAACGCATGCACGACCGTTTCTACGACCACCACAAACAACAAACCGGACCCATATCCGGTCGAACTAGATCTCGCCAAGTCTCCCATCCCCCATCCACAACTACATCCCTAACGCGAACAGTCCGTCCACAAAATTCCGAAACACAATTCCTCCCCACGCACCTCCGCCCATCAACCGGCACTTTCACCCGTCCTGCTCGACACGTGACCAAACGCACACTGACCCGCGCAACACGCACCCTGCGCCGCACTCGTCTCCGACTCATCCAGCACTTCAATACATCGCCCGGACTACGTGATCGCGACGGCGAATTACTCGATTCGACGTATTTCAAAATCGAGCAATTGCCCATCACACAAACCGGAGCAATGCAAGACGAAATTCCGGAGCCGGAGCCCGCGCGGTGGGATAGTGAGAATGAGATGCGGCGCAAGAGACGGCGGAGAAGGAGGAGGGATGTGTCGCGATTGAGTGTGGTGAGTAGGATTTGGAGTGTGCGGGAAGTGGATGATGAGTTTGGGGTTTTACCTGGGGAAGAGTGGGATGAGGATGAGATGAGAGAGGTGGATTTGCAGATGGAGATGGAGGTTGAGGAGAGATAAGTTTTGGAGGGAAGGGTTTTGGAGGAGTTGTGTGATGGGGAGAGGGCGGAGGGGGTGTGGAGGGCGTTAGTAGGCAGTGGAGGAACAGATGGAAGTGAGGAGGGGGCTCTTGTTTTGAATTGGGCGTTGCAGGAGGATAGGGAAAGAAAAGGTGTTGTGATGGATGGGCGGTGTGTTGGGATCGTAAGAGGAGTACGTCTGAGCTATATAGACGAACAGGAGGGCGCTAGATGAGTCGGCGCATCTTCAATAGTAATGCTAGCTGTGATATGATAACATGATGAATCGAAGTTATGTCATGCTCATGAATTGCCTTGTGGCCCTTGTCTAATCATATATAATGTTTACATCCCGATCGTATATACCGAAGCACAATATCATATCCAGCCAATACATCCCACATGATCTTCAACAGTACAACACCATCCAGTACTCCGCGAATACCTAGACGGTGCAAACGATAGCATCCCACCCAATCGTCCATAAAACACTCCCCATAACCACAACCAACAACGCAAAACCCACCAATACGCTTACAGTGCCATAAAAATATGCATGCCTCTTCTTCAAGCTATCCAGCTCACTAATCCACGTCGACACCGTAGTCAAGCATCCACAGAAGCCGTCCATAACTCCCTGCAAGACTTGGCAACCAACAATGCTCCCGCCTGGAGTACCCGATGCCAGCAATGGCACACGCTGCAAATCATATGCCATGCCCAGCACCACTGTGCCGAAAATGTTGACGGTGAATGTCCCAAGCGGAAAAGCCGGGTGTATAGGATTCAGATGCAGAGATAAGTAATATCTCAACAAACATCCCACAGGCGCAAACACACATGCGAACAGCGCTTGACCGCGCCACGCATTCTCCGGTGGGAAGATTGTCATCAAGACTGCGCCAATCCAGCATCCCCATCCAAGTACCACGATGACGGGATCCAAACCGCGCCGCATAAATCGAAATGGTAACTTGGGCATGATCGGATCAAGCAGCAGCGCAAGATGCGCACCGACTTTCAACGCAGCGAAACACGTCGCTACCGTCACGAAAATCGTCCCTAGTAGCGCAAGAAACCCGTACCCGCGATTGCGTCCCAGCGTTGTTTCCGGACTGGGCACAACCACACCAGCTGGATAAGGGTGAGATATAGGACTCTTGAGCTCGTTCGCCATGGCAAGAAACACATCGCGTATAAAACTCGAGAAACTGGTAAACGAGCCACAAAACCCCGTCGCAAGACCAATGTACAGCGGAATCGTCTTCTTTACTTTGCCATGCCGCTTTTTATGCGCGGACAAGTCTGCTCGAGCGGGAATGTCGAATGGTTCGGCGACGCGAGATCCTTGAGGTCCCCATTCTGCGGCGAAGAGGCGTCGGTCTTCGGCGAGGAAGCCGATGATGAATGTCCCTGCGACGTTGGCCCAGAGTTCGGAGAAGATGATGGGCGCGCTGGGGTAGAATGTTAGGGCTTGGAGGCCAAGGCGGGCAAGAGTGCCGAGGATGGCAAAAAAGATGAGATGGGAGATGGTGTAGAGTTCGGTTGCGACGCGGGAAGCGGGGCGAGAAGGTGGTCTGGCAATTGGTGGTTCGAGGTGAGCGGAGGGAGTCATGCTGGGGAGAGCGGTGATGTCGAGTTGTGAGCCGAGAGACCCGACGCGTGGGTTTAGGGGACTGCGTTGGAAAGAATGTTGTCGCGAGTGTGTTTGGTGTTTTGAGCCACGTGATGGTGGGGTGCTGCCATTATGGCGTGGTCGTTCTTGCGTTCTGACACCTCGAACCGGGGTATCCGGTTGAGCAAGAAGCTCGTATGGATTTGACCAGGAGTCGGGCGCGAGAAGCTCTTCTAATTTCTTTCCGTCGTCTGGTGTACTTCGACTGCGGCCACGGGAGCTATATGCACGAGTCCTGCTCTTTCCCTTCACATTACTGCCTGCTCTCGACCTCGAATACGGTACATTTGGCGCCGGTGACGAGGGAGGAGGGATGGTTTCACTATCCGCGCGATCCGATATTGGTTTGACGTCGAGGTCGAAGTCCTCGAGACGCGGTCTGCTCGATGGTCTTGAGCGCGGTTGTGGATTGGACGACCTGTCTGATTTCAAGCTCGAGCGTTGTGGCGATCGCTGCTGCGCAAAATGTGATTCGCGCCTCGACGGAGTGTCTTCTTCATCGTTGTTGTCGGCCATTGTTGCCGTCATGCAAGATCGACGTGCAATGACGCAGCCAGCCTTACCGTCCCGCTGTCAGATAGACGCGCGACCTCAGCACAAAAGAGTCTCCCTCGAAAAACGAGAAAAACAACAATGATCCCAGCAGCGCGACTCGGGACACGCGCCTTATGAGCAATTCCCACCCAGTGCCCGATTCATGCATGTCCGCCTCACGCCAGCCCCAGCGTAACATTAAACTCTGGCCATCTAAGACAGTTTGCATGCATTCGATCACGAAAGCGGTTCCTGGGCACCGGACCGATACACGCAGGGATGTAGTGTTAAGCTTTATGCGCCCAACCGAAGCTGGCCCCGAGGCCCCAGGCAGGCACGCGGAGGTGCCCGAAGCGAGGCTGCTATCAGCTGGGATTAGTGGAGCTATGGCTATCAATCACCTGCCCGAAGCAACCAGCCCGACGCACAACAAACAGCGCGCAATCCTCAAAAGCAGTCTTTAAAAACAAAGTTCTCGGTTTACTCGTTGAAGATTCCCTACTTCTAAAGTTTGTTCAAAGCTCCGAAACTGAAAATGACGTCCGACCTTCCCAAAAACGCACACGTTTCATCCCACCCGTGTCTCCAGGCCAAGCTCTCCCAGCTCCGTTCCGCAAGCACGGGATGCAGAGATGCGCAAACGCTGGTGCATGAAATCGCCCTCATGGTCGGGTACGAAGCGCTTGGAGCCGGTCTGAGCGCACAACCAGACGGCACGGTATGTTTATCATTTCCATTCCGTGCTCCAATATCACTAGGAGAAAGTGAGGGGGGATACAGCTCCAAGTATACCTTGACTACAGGTCTCAAGACAATTTGGCCAGAACACAAAGACTGCAATAATAACAGCACAATCTCATTACTGTTGAATACACACAGGACTAAACTGACATGGAAATCAACAGGACAAATCTCCGCTCGGCTACCCCTACTCCACAACCACCACCTCCCCACACCCCTCCACCATATCCCTCGTCCCAATCCTCCGCTCCGGCCTATCCATGGTCCCCGCGCTATCCTCGCTGCTCCCCACGCCCGTGCCCATCCACCACTTGGGTCTGTACCGCGAGAAATCCACCTTACAGCCCGTCGAGTACTACAACAACCTGCCGTACCACAGCAGCACGCCGTCGAACCCGAACCCCGTGCTGCCGGAGCTCGCGATTATCGTGGACCCGGTCATTGCGACGGGCGCGACGGCGTGTGCGGCGATTGACTCACTGAAGGATTGGGGCGTCAAGAGGATTATTGTGGTGGCGGTGTTGGCGACGAAAGAGGGGTTGAGGAAGGCGTGTGAGGAGTGGGAAGAGGGTGTGAGTGTGTGGGTTGGTGGGTGTGATGAGGATGTGGATGAGAAGGGTATGATTAAGCCGGGCCTGGGAGATATTGGAGATAGGTTGTACTTGACGCTGGGGAAATAGGTGCGAGGGTTGGGACGTGGTTGACGCGGGATGGGTGCAGAATCACAAATATTAGCATATGACATTTCACGAATCAACTCCCTCAACTTGCATTGTAGATGTTTTTGGCATGTCTGGCATACTATGGAGCCACGTATACGACGTGATAATGTACAGATGTGGCATACTCAGCGCCTTTGGACGCATGCAGCAAAATCTCCCCAGGCACAAGAAACGATTCCGACGATATTCCTGTAGCAAGCTTATGTAGGAACTACTTCTCGCAGCTAGCGCATCATAGCAAGATCATCAAGCGAGGACGTAGTGTTCCTTACCTGCAATCTTACCTTGACGATACTGAACGTGCACGTACTCATGTACCTACCCACCTACCCACCAGAAGAAAGGAAAGATAGACCTAGTAAAACATGTAATGAAAGTCACCTTGCCCTACCCGACCCTTTGCGCTGTTGCCGAATTGTCCCATTATTACGTGTTGCGCCATCTCCTTGGCGTGTGGTGTAGACAGTATGGTACGAAGCCACTTCGTGTGCCTGATGGAGAGTTGTTGATTTCGTGCACCCATGCCGCTTACCATCTCTCAAAGGCTGTGTTGCGAAGGTCAAGTCGACTGAAGCTGATCTTACCCTCATTGACGAGAAATGATGAGGCGAAAGAAAGGGGTGCAACCTTGACAAACCCTTGCTGAAGCACACTGAAGCCGCCGGAATGGCTTAGTATCTTCTTCGTTGTCTTGGATCGTCGTAGCTGTCACCTTCGTACCCACGCTTCCGTGAGTCGTCACGGCCATACCCACCCTCTCGGCCGCCGTCGCGCGGTCGGTCTCTGCTGCCCAAGGGCTCGTTGTTTGCGCCGCTCGATCCCCGGTCGTACCCACCACCACCACCGCCTCGTCTGTCCTCGTAACGGCCTCCTCCTCCTGATCCGCGGTCGCCACCAAATCCACCGCCGCGTCCGCCTCCGAAGCCGCCTTCTCGTGGGCCGCGAGGCCCGGCAGGTGCGCCGTCGGGCGGGCCGTAGCCATTCGACTGGTAGCCGATGCCTCCTCGTCCTCCTCCAAATCCTCCGCCGCCTCGTCCTCCGCCAAACCCGCCTCCTCGGCCGCCGCCAAACCCACGATCTCCGCCGAACCCACCTCGTCCTCCGCCACGTCCGCCGAAACCGCCACCAAAGCCGCCGCCTCGAGCGCCGAAGCCACCAGGACCAGCAGGTGCACCAAATCCTCCGGGACCTGAGGGACCACGAGCAGCGGGGCCCTTGGTGTAGCCACGGCCACCAAGGCCACCACCAAAGCGGCGGGGACGCCAGCCAGACACGGTGCGACCGCGCTCGACATCGACGAGAACGCGTCTATCCTTGATCTTGATGCCGTCGGTTTCCTTGTAGGCAGCCTTCATGTCTTTCTCGCGCTCGTACACAATGAATGCGTAGCCGCGCTTGCGCTTCTTGGGGGGCGCGTCGGGAGGCGCAGTGATATCTTCGACAATTCGAATGCGCTCGATGGGACCGTAGCGGCCGAATTCGCGTTCGAGGTCGTCGGAGGTAACACCGTAGGCAAGTCGAGAGACGAATAGAGTCTTGAAAGCGTCGCCTTGAACCTTGGGGTCTTCGCTGGGTTTGTCTGTAGCGGTCAGTATATATACAGGTGAGGCGCAGGTGAGAGCAATCGCGCTAGGCGACGTACATAGATCATTCACTTCCTTGAGCTGTTTCTCCTGTTTCTCCTTCTTCTCGAGCTTTTTACGGTCGCGCTTCTGCAGCCAGCTGTCGCTCGGGACGTAGCCATCGTTGTCTTTGTACTCTCGTAGCGCCTGCATATACTGGCCGATGCCACCAATCTTGGGCGTGCAGCGCTTCTCAGGCGCGTGGTCAGAAGGCTCAACCCATCGCAGCGGCGGTCGCGGCGCGAACAGGTTCAGCAGCATGGGCGGGAGTTTGTCCGTCATGGCGGGTAGATGGCTGGAATGCGCTCCAGCTAGCGATGTGAAGTAGTTGGATGGATGGGCGGCGAGGGAACGACGATGAAAAGTGAAGTTGGATGATGGGGGTTCGAAGGAGCTGCGCGCGGCGTTAGCGGCAGGCGGCAGGTGCACGTGATCGCGAATCCCAAAGTTTCTCAATGCCAGCGACGACACCTGCATTACCAGCCCAGCCACCATTGCATGTCAGAATGCCTTTGTCGGCGATTAAGACGATCGCAAAGTCGCAGGTACGCTCATATTATCCGGTTTTGTCGCGATGCCTCGTCGTTGCTAACGTTCGCAGAATGGCGTCGGCTCATTCATCCTCCCATGCAAATCGCTCTCGTTCCACTACTGCAACTGGTGGGGCTCCTCGCGCGGCATGAACTCGTTCATAAAAGCCTCCCTCCCAAACTTTGCACGCAACAATCCACAAATCGAGATATCCGTCGCCCCACGGCCACGGCGGCATCCCGTCATAATCGCACATTATATCAACGGCACGTCGCGGTCAATATGCGTCAAGAATCTGCAGAATGAGGGCGTTAGAGAGAAGGCGGAGATACTGCGGAACAGCACAGGGGAGAAGAACAGGAAGACTGGCAAGCCTGTCACAAGTGTGAATGAGAGCGTGAGGGGTATCTGGGATCCTTTCCACGGCGCAAAGGTGCAAATATGATCACAGAGTATGGCATAGGGAGCAATAAATACACGCCGACAGCTAGAACACTTTGGATGGAAAAGACGCATGAGCACGTTTGGTCTTGCTGGATCGAACAAACACATAACTGTACAAAACTGTATCAATTGTACACAATCTTCCGGTCATTGTAAGGTCTACATTTCGAGTCTTCATCAGCTCTCCGCAAAATTATGCTACGGATCTGCCTGACTTATAGACGCGCTCCACTGCCATGCATTCAGGCCTGGTTGCTGTTGATGATGTCCACGAACGCAGGCTTCAAGCTGGCACCACCAACAAGGAAACCGTCAATGTCGGGCTGCTTCGCGAGCTCGCCGCTGTTCTTCTCTGTCACGCTGCCACCGTACAGGATACGGGTCTTCTCCGCAGCCTCGCTGGAAACCTCCTTGGCGAGCCACTCGCGAATCGCCTTGTGTACCTCTTGTGCTTGCTCGGTGGTCGCAACCTTTCCGGTACCAATGGCCCTAGAACACGTTAACGGAATTTCAGGCACGAGAGTGGTGTGGCTTACCAGATAGGCTCGTAGGCAACGACAATCTTGCTCCAGTCCTTGACCTTATCCGCCACAGCCTTCAACTGCTTAGTGACGACCTCAATCGTCTTGTTCGCCTCGCGCTGTTCCAAGCTCTCACCGCAGCACAGAATCACTCCGAGCCCGCAGTCCAGCGCCGCCTTGGTCTTTGCCGCGACGAATTCGTCGTCTTCCTTTAGGATGACACGGCGTTCGGAGTGACCCAGGATCGTCCAGGTGATGCCGCTGTCCTTGAGCTGGTCGGCCGAGATTTCGCCCGTGAATGCACCGCTGGGCTTGTCGAAGATGTTTTGCGCAGCGACTTCGAGACCTTCGCGGAGGTGCTCACGCGCAAGGAGCAGGTACAGGGCTGGTGGGGCGACGACGACCTCTAGGAACGGGGGTCAGTGAATTGCTTTTGCGATTGCGCGGACAGTGAAGCATGGCAGAGAAACAACGCAATGAATGCAACTCACCAGTGTTTGGGTCGAGCTTCGCCTTGTTCAGGTTATCGAGGATATCCTTGATGGACTTGATAGTCCCGTTCCTTCAGACTTGTTAGCTTCTCTTGTCTGTCTTTGCGGTACTCACTGCCTGGGTTGTGACATACATCTTGAAATTACCTCCGACGAAGAATTGGCGACCCATGATTGCGGTTTGTGTATACTACGAGCCTGGAAGGTAGAATTTACTTGGGTGTATTGAGAGGATTGAGTGGTGTGGTAGTGCAATGCGTTGTTGAGGTGTGAGCTACAATGTTTGGTGCATGCAGCTCGGCGGGGGCGGGGCTGTGACGACTCTCAGCTGAGACGCGTCTGTCGGCGAGCATCGGAGTTGCGTTTGCCTTGGCTGTGGGTAGAGGGAAAAAGAATCGGGCTACGGATCCCACATTGAGGATTCTTTTTTCACCGTTTTGTGGATAGCCGAGGGTACTTCTTACGACATACTGCATTTCGCACGCGGAAAAGTAATGGGGCTGCTCCCGTAGGATCGAAGCATTCGGGCGAGCTTGCGCACCTCAAAACGACTAGCCCTTATTTCGTAACTATCCATGAGAAGATCGTTGCAGATGCACTATCTCAATGCCATCCAACATGGACCACGACACGCCCAATCCCAAATTACCCCCACAAGTCCACGGCCTATCCGTCACCCCACTCACTCAATGCGCGCACTGGCACTCGCCCCTCGACATCATCGCCATCAAACATTTCTGTTGCAATAAGTTCTACGCCTGCATCAGCTGCCACGACGCATGCGAGACTCATAAGTCCGACGTCTGGCCACGGAATGCAAGAGACGAGAAGGTCATTCTTTGTGGTTCATGTAAGCACGTGTTAACTGTGCAAGAGTACATGGATAGTGGAAGTCGTTGTACGGAATGCAAGCGTGCGTTCAATCCTGGGTGCAAGAATCATTGGAATCTGTACTTTGAGGTTCAGGGCCCTGAGGCGAAAATATGATTCGAGCTATGGAAGAAGTCGTGATACGTTAGTCCGGAGTCACTGGATTTGAGACGTACATGACAGCTCTAGGCACTTTATTTGGGGAACTAAGAATTATGAGACTTGCAACACCTACGGGAGGTTCTGGAGGGATCGTCAGTGATAGCGAATTATACTTGAGCGTAGAGTGATGTCGGAAGTAGCATGATCTGGACTAAGTTACGTTGTCTCGATACCACTTCGCTTTTGTCGTCAATGCAAGGCCAAAGACTGCATCTCTGGTTAGAAACAAGTCTCTCTATTACCTATAAACCTTCTACAGACGCTATTTGCCTCCATCAGCTGCCGAGTCACACAAGACGCAAGAACGTGAAGCGCAAATAAACCTGGTAAATTCCTAGTATCCACTGCCCTTATCTCTCACGCCACGAACGATTCCCTCATCACGACGACCCACGTTAGGTCCTTCGACTATCAAGTCTGCAGCATCCTGTCTGGTTATTTTGCTTCAGTGCAAACAGCATCAATCATTTAAATGCCTTCGAGGCCATGTCTCGATGCTCGTGCTAGGTGTTTCCAGGAGGAGATGCGCACATACGCGTGTTCGTTCATTCTTTTGTGCGTCATTCAGCTTTACGCAGCTGAATCATTCACGCGGTCTTTCAATCTCTTGTCCTGTTCCTCCGTCTTAGCTTTTGCTCTCTTGTCTCGCTCCTTCGTCATAGCTTTCGAAAGTTCAAAGTCCTTGATTTCTTTGTACCAGCTTGGCCACTGCCGTTCTTTGAGCGCCCAGCGTGACAAAGCTAATCTAAAGTTGCGTTTTTCCTTTTCAGGGGGGTGAGGGAGGACATGCTTTGCCACGAGATGAAAGAACGCAATAGTCGTCAGCTGTCGCAAGAGCCAACCTACTGGCCGGCTTATTTTACCATATCCTTTCGCCAATGGCGTTGCCAGTGCCTTGACAAACCTTGCGTTCAGCAACGCAAAGATTGTGATTCCCAAGGCTCCAAGGGCCAAAGTGTATAGGCTGGACAATACTTCGGGTTGCGGCCGACCGCTCATGCTCAGGACTCCTGTAGCGAACCCGAGCGGAAGGAATACAATTGTCACATACGTGAACAAATTGATGTTCTGTGAGCCGAGGAAGCTGAGATCATCTCGAATCGTTTCCAATTGGCTCGTGAGGGACTCGCGGAATTTTTTGATGTCATCTAGCAGACGCTCAATATCTCGAGCCTGTCGTTCAGTGAAGACTTCGAGCCTGAGGATGGTAGTACGGTGGTTCTGCTCGTCTAGTTTCGTCCACCGTGGTTGGTGGTTGCGCCTGTTCTTTTCCCTTCGTCGCCATTCATCCACCCTCTCGAGATTTAGGAACAGCTTGCCCTCAATGACAAGAATCATCTGGGCAAGATCTCTCCATTGCGATGCAACAGAGAAATAATGGTCTTCATTCGCCAGCTTCCGAAGCTCCTTCGCCTCTCGAATGCTTTCCTCAAACGGATCTGGTGGAGGTTTGATGTAGTCCTCCATGATTGAGTCAAGTGCCAGCTTCCAAAGGTTCTTCGCCCCTCGATTGCTTTTCCCAACCGGATCTAGGGGAGGTTTGATGTCGCCATCCCTGATTGAGTCAAGTGCAAGCTTCCAAAACTCCTTCGCCACTTGAATCCTTTCCTCGGCCGGATCTGGGGGGGGTTTGTCCCCAACCTCGCTTTTTGAGTTGAGTGCCAGCTTTCTGATCTCCTTGAAGATGTCATCGCTGTTTTTGTGCATACTCTCCAACATTTTGCTATATATGAGAAGCTCCAATACTCTACGTTGCTGCCAAGGTTTGATGATTGGGTTTTCGGGATACACGCGAAGTGACCGTTCCTTAGCTGGAGCACCGGGCGCTTCATTGATGATTAGTTTCAAGTCGTCGCGGATGCCGCTTTCCGCTCTTGGACTTAGACGTGTGCCAAGACTATCAGTCGATTTGACGCCCGTACCATCTTCCAGGAGATAGCAAGTCCAAAATCTATCGGAAAAGTCTCCGGAAAAGTGGAAGCTCACGGTAGTAGATGCAAGGAATTTGGTAACTCCGAGAGTATGGATGCTTCCCTTCTCCTCATTGGTAATCCGATAGAAAGACAAGTGTAGCTGGGTCTCCCACTCATTAAGCGCTGCGGTAGCGCTATCAAAGAAGTAGATGTCCTTTTTCTCATGACGAGCTAAGAATAATGATATGTTCTTCTGCTCGATTTTGGAGGATGCAAGGTGGCAAAATTTGGTTGTCGATTGTTTGCAACGTGGAAGCCATACGATCCGTTTCTTGGAATCCCATCTAGATCTTTGATCTGCCAGACGTTCCAGAATGTTATCTTCAGGTTCACAGCAAATAGATATCTCTTCTCCCCAGCTGTACCTGGGTATGTCGATCACAATTCCAGTCGCGCTTGTCGATATTTCCTCTCCAGAATCTGGTTCAGTTTTCTGCTCGAAACCCATGATTTTCGGTGGGTCCGATAGCCAATCGTCAGACAGGAGAACCAAACCTGCTTGATCTTTGGTTGAAGTGAGTTTATCGAACAGAACTCGCTTTTCGACTTGTTGTCCCATTCCTCGGACGTCCTTCTTGGAACTTTGCGGTTCACTTTGTGTAGGTGCTGCTGATGAAGAGCTATTCGGATTCGGAGGTACCATGCTAGTCGGTCCCAAGTTGTCGAATGCCCAGAGCACGTAGGGCAATTCAAAAGTAGTAAACCAGTAGTTGTCACGTTCCGATTCGCGGTCAAACATCGCAGGCGTACGGTCTGGGCCAAATGAGCCAGGAAACATGCCGTTGCTAGAGCTGTTTGGGAGCAGCACTCGACGAACTTCTGCGGCCATTATCTCGGCCGATTGATTGCCAACACGTTGCCCTTTGCAGCTGAGTATGAAAGCAATGGCGCACCAGAGTGGGTCACTCCAGTCGAAGTGTTGAAGCTCATCATGATACGATTGTAATTCTAAGAGTCTTGTCCACCTCTCATCAACACGTCTCCAGACTTCGGCAAACGGGTCGATTTTTGAACTCTTTTTTGAATTATCTGTTCTCTTCGAGGCTTTTTTAGACTTAGCGAAAAAGTCCTCGTGCACAGCGAAGAAGAGAAACGAGTCTTTAGAGTGGAACAAGAACCTCGTTTTGTCGGACCATCGACTGGTAGAGAGCGTGCGCTGTTTTGTGATCGGGTTCTCGGTAGTGAAACGCTTTAGGATCTTGTGCTTGACCTCCCTATAGGTATAGTAGTACTGAAGTTGCTTGGAAGACAATGGCTGAGGTTGCTGAGAAGACGATTGTTGAGAAGAAGATTGCCGAGGTTGCTGAAGAGACGTTTGCTGAGATGGCTGACGGGACAATTGCTGAGATTGCTGAGGAGACGATTGCTGAGATTGCTGAGGAGACGATTGCTGAGATTGCTGAGAAGCAGACTGTGACATCTCATGAGCTCCGCTCTCAGAGGCCGGCGATTGAGCGGGCTGACCATGCACGGGCGGTAGAATTTTCTCAATGCACTGTGTAGCCATGGCTATCATGACATGGTCTGTTAGACTAAATTTGGCTTCCGTACTCGGCTCATATCCATTGTATTCAGCATCGCTAGAACGAGATTGTCGTTCAAAAGCGTATGTTGCGCGTTCGTTGGACTCGTGCAAACTCTTGAGCCAGTATCGAGCCTTTGTTTCCAAGCCGGTACAGATCCAGTCCGATATATGATGTCGCTCTGTATCTCCAAGGTAGATCAGGACCTTGATCAGCTGGATGGGAGTGTCTACCAGTGACGGAGGGGATAGATATTGGAGGTTGCGTATGGCACGGCCAGTGGGCCAATAATGAGTCGCGAATGACCTTTTACCAGCTAAATCTGAATCAGTCTTTCCGCATATCCATCGCATGTGACCCTTTAGCGCAGTTCTCACACGACAGTAAAGCGTCCACGCGTGATCGTCCTCAGGGTTCGAATCGGATGAAATTTGTACAGCAGACTGTGCGTCCTTGTCGTTTGTCTGTGATTTCATCTCCTTCTCGATCGGAGACTGTGGGCTCAATTCAAGGTTGGCCTTTCTATTCCTAGCCCGTAGCTTCGAAGGCTCTTCGCCGGCATCCAGGTATGTGAGCATGACCTTGAGAAATTGTATGGCAGACCTGATGAAAGTATTAGCATTACCAGATCTGACAGGTGTAGTGTGAAACCCACAAAGACGCTCTCGGCCCAATGCGGTGACCAGAGATATCTCCGCAAGTGATTGAAATTGCAACCGCTACNGCCAAAGTGTATAGGCTGGACAATACTTCGGGTTGCGGCCGACCGCTCATGCTCAGGACTCCTGTAGCGAACCCGAGCGGAAGGAATACAATTGTCACATACGTGAACAAATTGATGTTCTGTGAGCCGAGGAAGCTGAGATCATCTCGAATCGTTTCCAATTGGCTCGTGAGGGACTCGCGGAATTTTTTGATGTCATCTAGCAGACGCTCAATATCTCGAGCCTGTCGTTCAGTGAAGACTTCGAGCCTGAGGATGGTAGTACGGTGGTTCTGCTCGTCTAGTTTCGTCCACCGTGGTTGGTGGTTGCGCCTGTTCTTTTCCCTTCGTCGCCATTCATCCACCCTCTCGAGATTTAGGAACAGCTTGCCCTCAATGACAAGAATCATCTGGGCAAGATCTCTCCATTGCGATGCAACAGAGAAATAATGGTCTTCATTCGCCAGCTTCCGAAGCTCCTTCGCCTCTCGAATGCTTTCCTCAAACGGATCTGGTGGAGGTTTGATGTAGTCCTCCATGATTGAGTCAAGTGCCAGCTTCCAAAGGTTCTTCGCCCCTCGATTGCTTTTCCCAACCGGATCTAGGGGAGGTTTGATGTCGCCATCCCTGATTGAGTCAAGTGCAAGCTTCCAAAACTCCTTCGCCACTTGAATCCTTTCCTCGGCCGGATCTGGGGGGGGTTTGTCCCCAACCTCGCTTTTTGAGTTGAGTGCCAGCTTTCTGATCTCCTTGAAGATGTCATCGCTGTTTTTGTGCATACTCTCCAACATTTTGCTATATATGAGAAGCTCCAATACTCTACGTTGCTGCCAAGGTTTGATGATTGGGTTTTCGGGATACACGCGAAGTGACCGTTCCTTAGCTGGAGCACCGGGCGCTTCATTGATGATTAGTTTCAAGTCGTCGCGGATGCCGCTTTCCGCTCTTGGACTTAGACGTGTGCCAAGACTATCAGTCGATTTGACGCCCGTACCATCTTCCAGGAGATAGCAAGTCCAAAATCTATCGGAAAAGTCTCCGGAAAAGTGGAAGCTCACGGTAGTAGATGCAAGGAATTTGGTAACTCCGAGAGTATGGATGCTTCCCTTCTCCTCATTGGTAATCCGATAGAAAGACAAGTGTAGCTGGGTCTCCCACTCATTAAGCGCTGCGGTAGCGCTATCAAAGAAGTAGATGTCCTTTTTCTCATGACG